>RANZ01000466.1:0-28510 GCA_009805285.1 Neurospora terricola FGSC 1889 | reverse complement strand
TATTATTATAAATTTCGTTACCAATATATTTAAAATAGATGTAACCAAATCCTTCTAAACTTTACTCAGGTTCCTTAAATTAAATACTATATATATTATAACGTATAAATTCAATAAAAGGGTACTACTTTTAATAGGGTATAAATATAATTATTTTCTAAATTAAATATTTTTAAATAATATTTAAATAATTTTAAACCCGCTATTCCTTTACGAATTACTTCTCTTCTATATATTGGACTCTTTTCCGCTAGAGTAGGAGTAGGGGTAAGAATTAGAATTAATAATATTATTAAACTAATTATAATGTTTTAAATAATTCTCTAACTAATTCTTAATAGATTTATTAAACTTTATAATTTCTTTAATTGTATAAATCGTTATTACCGAAAAACTTCTTAAGCTTATTAATAATATAAAAGAATAAGAGTTTACCTTTTTTAAAAAAACTCTAGCGAAATTAATTAAAAATTTATATTTTAAAGTCGACGAAAGTTTTTACGGCTTCGAAAAGCCTATTAAATTTTATATTATTACAATTCTCCTACTAATTCCTAATAAATTTATTAAACTTTATAATCTTTTTAATCATATAAATTATTATTATGAAAAAACCTTTCAAGTAAATTATCAACTTTAAAAATATTAGTATTATTATTAGAGAACTTAACCCTTAGGCCCTTCTATAGGAGCTGTAAATTCGGTAATTAGCGAGCCAAGATATTAGGACTCTAAATAAAGCTATTAAGCGCTTTAGAGGAGGGTAGTTTTATATTATAAAGTTTATTATTACGTATTTATTTTTACCTTTCTCTTAAATATAAACCTTTACTTAATTATATCCCTCTTCTACTCCTTAGGTTATATTTCTAAATTATATGTCGCGTATAAGATTAAAACTGTTAGAAGGTATTAGAATATTATATTAATATTTTATTGGCCGCGGGTAAATAGGGATATAATTCGAGCCGAGGTGGGTAGATAAGTGTAGTACTATATATTATAAACTTAGGGATTCCCCTTTTATTTTATTTTTTTTATCTTTTATTTTTCCTTATAGTTAGTATAGTTATTAATTTAAAGTAAAACTTTAACCCAATGGAAGGGTAAGTTAGTATTGTATTTTCTAGCTTATTGCCTATGGGTAAATAGGTTATAATATAGGTAGAGGCGGGTAGATAATATATTCCCTACTTAGTTATAAGGAGAAAAAAGAAGAATGGAAAGAAGTAGAAGTTATTCGTTACTTAATTCATCCTTTACTTTATACTTTTCCTACTAATTTACTTATATAGTATCCGCGATTTCTTGCCGAAATTAATATATTTCGTTAGCTTCCTCCGCAATTAAATTGCTATTATTAAATTGTTGAGTTAATTATTTTCTTTATTAGGAATTACTATTTTTATTAATTTCTTTAAACGCCAGCGATCGTTTTTATATTCCTTTTGTAATTTTTTATATTAAAATATAAAATTATAGAGGTTAGTGGTAGCTAAGATAATATCCCTTTAAATTTCGACGTTGTATTTTTAATGTAAATGGTAAATTTGGAATTTTTTAATTAATATACTTTATATAGTTTTGATATTAATACGAATCGAATTGTAGTGTTTATTAAATAATTTTTATTTAGTTTAGAAAGTGTGGTTACTTTATTTTAGTATATAATATTGAATATTATAATATAGGATTAGTATCCTTTTTTTATTAGATAATTAGCGTCCCCGAAATAATATTAGCCGTTAGGGATTTGGAAATCGTTATTTATAGTATTATGGAAAATACGAGCGTTATTAGTAGAACCTTTTTAGCTGATACGTAAATATATAAAGCGGTTGTTTATATTAATAGTATTTAATATATTTTAAGTAGTAAAGCCTTTATGGGTAATTTAAATTAAGAATTAATTAATTAGAATATATTTATAAAAGAATTTCCTATTTATTACATTAAAATAATTTTGAAAATAGGGGTAGAATTTTGAAGATTATTAAATTTTAGGTTAGATTATTAGTTTTAATTATTTAATAAAGGCTTTTATAAAATTGAGGGAGGATTTTAGAATATAATAAAAAGTATTATTTAGTATTTAGTAAATTAATATTATAATATTTAATATAGTGGTTAAATATATATTAATTTGTAGATAGTATTAGGATTGTAATAAAAGGTAATACCCGCCCTCCTTATAGTCAAACTTTAAATTAGGATATTAAGGCCGATAATAAACCTTTATTTACTATTAAAATACTACTTATCCCTTAGGCTACTATAAGAAGAGAATTAGAAATAAAGGGTATTAAAAATTTTTATACTTATACGAAATTCGTTATAGAAGAGGCCTTCCGGTAGATTAAGAAATTTATTTACTTTTAGTTCTTTAAGGCGGGCCGTTTAGTAGAAGACCGGTTTGATATTATTTAACGGTACGAAGTTAAATAATACAAGGATATATAAAGTAATAATAATATTAGAAGTAGCGGTTTAGAATTGTATTTGAAGCTCCTTATTAAATTCTTTATCGTTGTTATTAAGCGCTATTATAAAGATTACTAAGTAAATAAAGAGAAAATGGTATAGAGGAGAAGGAGAAAGAGATAGATATTTCGATTGGGGTGATGATTAATATTTATTAATAAATTAGTATTTGAAATTAAGTAATTTGAGTAATTTGACTAATTTTTCTAATATATTCAATAAGGCGCTATAAATATAGGGTATATATACGTTGAAATTTAAGTTTAATTACGCTTCTTATTATACTATAACTTAAAATCAAATTGTCTGGTAGTAAGGATTACGGTTAAGAATTTGAAGGATTCTAGGCTTCTAATTGGTCAAATCAAAGATTTGAGGTAAGTATAGGTAGTTGCAGGTAGTTGTAGGGCGTGCATAAAAAATAATACTTTTAAACCGAACGCTACACGGGCGTAGTAAAGTAGCAACGTAGTAGAGGTCTTTCTATACCAAAAATCTTAATTGTCTAACTTTTTACAGCGGAACCGAATACGCCTTTAGAGGTACAGACTTACCATGGATCACGGAGGTTATGAAGTAGTAATTTGCAATCCTTGGGCCAACGACAAACTAGACCATCATGAAGTTGCTGCCGATTTCGCTATTACTCCCATGCCTTTCGACTTCTCAGGCTTCGGTGTGTGGTCTTGGTAGTACAAGACAGTGTAGGTACTCGTTGATGACCGCTTTGACGGCCTCCTTCTCTTCACCGTCCAGGTTGTTTCCAATCGCGCTGATCGCCGTAGCCTCCAAGAGGACGTCAGCGTTTCGTCCTTTGGGCTTGTCTGTGCGACTGAAAGACGGTTGGCGCTGCCATGTATTCCGTCACTCAGGCAGGATCGGGGGTCTCAGCACAATGAGGGTAAATGAACCTCCTGGCGATCAACCATGGTGGTCAGCGTCCTCAGAGGGAGGTCTGGCTGTGGCCTCTTGGGTTGCGGGGCCACGGCCGCGGTGTCGGCCGCGTCGAGGCTACGCTTGGTTGAACCACGGCTTGGTTGAGCTGTCGAAGTTGGGTGCGTCTCTGTCGCAGAGACCTCGGGGGGGGGGGCTGGCTCTGTTTCGTCTCTTAATAGTCTTCTTGTTGCCGTTCACGCTAAGGAACGACATCGCCCCGCCACGGCTATGATCCAGATCTTCACCGACTCATAGGAGTGCTGGCACCGTATTCGGCGCATCAACCGCGGGCTCAACTACAGGTCTTGGTGGTTTTCTGTCAGATATGTCGCGCCAGTTATGTTTTCTCTGGCTGTTTCATGGCTCGCTGGGTAACTTGAGGAAATGGAACAAGTCAAGGTTTTGCATGAGTCGACTCTCATGAGGAGAAGGGTTTAACCGAAATGCACACACGGAACGTGGATTTGAAAAGGAACGAGAGATCATATCGTAATATCTGGTCCTCGACGAGCAAAAAAGAAGCGAGTTCAGCCATCAGCATTGCGACCGTGTATAGACGTATAGACGACCATTCACTTGTCCACAACCATGACTCTTGGCAACAGCAATGTTGAGCAGGTCACCATGGACGACGCTGCACGGTCCTCAGTTTCTTCCGTGAAGGGTTGAACCTGAGATAGCTGCCGGCCGCGAACAAGGGCGGCAAGAGCCGGCCGGGAGTGGGCCCGTTCACAGTGACTTGCTCCCGCACATTCACCGGCACTTGACCGGGGTCCGGGCCCCTTCACGGGCCGATGACATTTGGGATATCCCGCCTTCACCAGCACTTGATCGGCCCCACCGCCCCTTCACTCGATGACGAGTTTTCTAATATTTAATCGTATCGCCGCGGGCTGCCCCTCCTTCCAACTTTCCTCTACTCAACATCTCCGTCCGCCCACCTTCAATTTCCTCTGCGAACTGCAACATCAACTACCTTACACAATTCCCCGCAACAAGCCTTCTTGCGACAACGTCACGATTTAATCGAGCGTCATCCCTTCGCCTTCAACGAAAAGACAGAACGGGGAAAAGCTGAGACATTACACCAACTGTCGCAGTCAACCATCCTTCTCTAGTCGACGAATTGACGACTGTCGTCGACTTCCCTCAATCCCGCGACAAATTCGTCTTCATCCCGTACTGTTTCTTGCGCGTCATTGTGCACACCTCTCCCAGCGGACAGAAATAAATTATCGACAATTGCAAAGCTCGCCCCGCCGACGCGATTCGTCGCCGAGCTGAGACGGCGACCTCGACCAACTCATACCAACCCCGCGGCGAAGCCAGTCACGACGACACTCTGCCCATCATCGGCCTGCTCGAGAAAGCCCAACGTGGCGGATGGATCTTTAAGGGTCGAAGCAGATACCAATTCAGCAACCTGAAGCCAGGCTCCCGCACCCTCAGCGAGGCCGAGGTCAGACCTCCATCCAGTCCTGAGCCATCGCAATCTGCGCGACAGTCGATCAGGTAGGTTCCTCCTTGCTTCTTCAGCGACACCCCGATGATTCCTGTTTTCTGAGCTAATCTTTCTTCCCTAGACCAGCTTTATATACGAGCCAATACCCCAAAATCGAAACCACAATTTACCACCGGCAATGGAGCCAATCAATCAGCGACGAACCCTCGAAGCACTTCCCCAGGAAGTGCTCGAGACGATCGCCGAGTTCTGCGGCGACGTCGCTCGCATCTCACCGAACGAACAGACAGACACCTTCCTTCACGATGTCATCCATTCATACCTAGACTCGGCGGCGTCGAACACCTGGCAGCCGGCATACAGTGACCTCCAAGCACTGGCACTTACCTCCAAGACTTTCACAAACCCGGCACAGCGCGCCTTCTTCAAAGTTGCCATGATCAAGACCACCGGCCACCTAATGCGCCTTCTGCACAGCTTATTGCTTTACCCAAGCAACCGACGCTACGTGCGCTGTTTTGTGGCCATCATCAACGACCATCCGCGTCCATTGCCGAGTCGATTCATCCCTCCTCAGCCTCTGGTGCTGGCTGAGTTTCTGTACTATCTATATCCCCTCTTGCCCACCGCCGCTGTCCAGGGGCTGCCCCACGACAGCTTTTTCCCCCGAACAGTTCCCCTCCTTCAGGAGACTTTGCAGGCTTTGAACCACAATCAACTCAGAATGTCAATTCGACTCATTGACTCTACGGTCGTCAATTTGCACACCCTTGAGGACCAGCTCCTCACGGCCACTATTCAGCTGTGCCCGAAACTAACAGCCAGTCGCGTCTGCTTCGGCTTGCCACAACGCCATGCCGAACGACCGGAGCCGGCAAACCAGCCGGTCCAGAATCCTCCCATCTACACGACCCTCCTCGACAGCCATCATCGCCTACAGCTGGAGTCTCTCACACTCGACTTCGGCGCCCTTCTTTCGCTCACGAATATGAAGCGCTATGTCCCCGGTTACCCAACCGGCTTGCCCCCTTCCGTCGAGCGGCTCACTCTCGTGGGTAACAAGGCAACAGAGTCGGAGCTCCCGTACCACCTGTTTGATCTTACCATCTTCGCCAGATGGCTCAGCACGAACAATAAGCTGCGCGAACTGCGCATGCTACATGGCTTTGACAAGCTGGTGAGCTACAAACGGTTCCGAAACAGTCAGCCCCTACGAGAGAATTGGAACTCGATCCTCCTCAAATACCGGAACACCCTCGAAGTGTTGGTTATGGATCCGTACGGTCCATCGAGAGCCGTCCCGCAGGCGCGGTTTGGACCCTCTGGCATGCTGGATTGTCTCACGGAAATGGAGAAGCTGCGCTATCTTGGAGCGCCGCTCCATGGTCTCGGCGGTGTTGAGTTCGGTCTCCCTCTGGGTGCAGAGGACGGGGAAGTCACATGGTTAATGCGAGCTGGACTTCCTCCTCGGTGGAGGAAGATCGAGGTGATGGTGATGAACCCATCTCAGCCTAGCAGCGGCGGGGAGGGAACGCCATTGACGTGGAGGGTGATCGAGTTCCGGAGTAGTCCCATCTATTATCGGTACAAGGCTTAGGGACATTTCACATTTCGAGACGGTATAAGCAGACCTTTTATCGAATGAGATTCACCGAGAGTCCGAGACAATAGGCTGATAGTCGGCTCCAAGACGTACAGGAAGTTTACTTGGACGTGCAGAGTATTATGATGTACTGTTCCGCGAGCGAGGGGATGAAGTTGCTGGTGTTAGCGCGGCGAAAATGTTTGAACGAGCTCTTTGGCCTCGATACAACTATGGTAACTAAGTAGTGTCCCTTTGGTACCGCTGTTGTCGATGCGGAACTACTGGACATGGGCACTTTGTGTGAGGGAGACCAATCACAGCATCTCGCTCTATGACAAACGCATTATCCCCTAAATAGTTAGCCTAGAACGAATTTCAATTCTCCATTTCAGAGACACTATCATTGTTTTGTTGAATATATTGGGCAGGGTCCGGGAAGCTTTGGGTACGTGTAGGAAAAGGGTGAGTGCGCCTATGTTTACACCTGTATAACCGCATATCGGATATTGTCTTGTTTCAAAAGGTAACCCCGAGCTACGCCAGAGTTCAACTGTTCATCGTGAGCGAATCTGTGTGGTGATTAGTTCCTTTGAACCTGAGATCGCTACCGGCCGCCTGCACGGGCCAGCCGGGGCCCGGGTTTAAAGCCATTCACTTCCGGGCTCACCAACACATTCACCAGCACTTCAGGTTGACCGGATCCCTTCACTGGCCGAGTTTATCGACCCGACACTACTTAATCTTCCCGCGGGCCGTCTTCGCCAATCTTCTCCCTTCAACAAAACACCACCTCACCTTCGAGTGCACCTAGGGACGCAATCAACCACACAACCCCCTCCCACGCGCATTGGTGCGACATTAGCGATTACATCGAACTTTATCAATCGGTCTTTATCAGAAAGAGCAGAAACTGCAACATCATACCGACTGTCGAAGAGTCGGACACTCATTGCCACTCGACGACTCGACGCGGCGACTCTCCCTACTCCTTTAACGACTCTCTTCTCCTGTTCGACAATTCTCTTCTCCTCTTCTAGGACTCGCTTCTCCCCATCGACGGCTCGCTTCTTCCTTGCAACGATTCGCTTCTCTTCTGCGCTTTGCTCCTGCGGCAAATTCCTCTGGATCAGGCGTCGCCTCTCAGGTGTCCTTGTTCGCACGCGCCTGCCGAGAGATAAAGCCACAATACCGACGATTCTGGAGCTACAAAATCGAACACCTCTTGTCGACTGGAGGATCGACCATCAAGTCGAGACCAGAACCTAGTCCTGAATGATATATACCTGGTATGTTCTCTGTCCCTTCTTCAGGGACGTTCCAAACTGTACTTTACCCATTGCCTGAGCTAACCGCCAGCCGTCTTCTTAGAGCACGTCTTCAACGATCAACAAGAAACAAGCTTCATAAGCGTACGTGAGCCGATAACACAAGCGTCCAACGACAAATTCCCTCGACAATGAATCCCGTTATGAAGACAGCATCCCCTCTGGGAACGGGATGGGCACCAATCGAATGCCTTCCCCAAGGGATACTAGAAAGGATTGCCGAATTCCACGGAGACATTGCCATTGTCTCCCCCGACGAACAAGCCGACAAATTTACCGAGAACATCATCGACTCAGCGGCCTCAAATACTTGGCAACCACGCTACCAGGACCTTCGATCACTGGCGCTTACATCCACGAGCTTAGCTTACCCGGCCCAGCGCGCCCTGTTCCAGGTCGCCGTCGTTAAGACCACCGGTGGTCTTATGCGCTTCATACGAAGCCTGATCCTGTATCCCAAAAACAAGCGCTACGTGCGCTATCTCGTAGCTCGCATCACGGATCATATACGCACACTAGGTACCCATCAGATTCATCCCCCCCCCATCCCTTGGTGTTGTCAAGGTTCATGCGCAATATTTACCCTGTTCTCTCGACTCCCATGGCTGATGCTCTTCCCGAGCGCAGCTTTCTCCGCCAAACACTCAAAAGCGCTATCGACACTCTGATCGGCAGTGATCCTTCAGAATGGGGCGATTTAGTCATCCAGATCGTCGGCCAAACCGGTGTGAATTTTCACACCGTAGAGGATCAAGTTCTAACGACGGCCGTGCAACTCTGCCCCCGTATCGCGGCTACTCGCCTCTGCTTTGGTGAGCCTAGGCGCCATTCCGAGGGCCCGGAGCCCGCCGACCAAACTGCCCCAAACACCCTACTGTATTCCAGCCTTCTCAACAACTACCCGTCGCACCTCAAGTCCCTAACTCTCGACTTCGGTGCCCTTTATTCCCTAACCAACCTCAAGAGCCACGTGCCGGGCTACCCAACCGGCTGTCCGCCCTCAATCGAGCGGCTCACCCTCGTGGGAAACAGGGTTGAGTCCGAACTGCCATACGAGGTTTTTACTATCGAGCTCTTTTCCGCCTGGTTGGGAACCAACACGAAGTTGCGCGAGCTCAGGCTGGTCGACGACTTCGACAAGATGATCCGTTACACGGACATTAGGGATATCGATAACGCCAACAGCAACCCCGGACGCGTCAGACCGCAAAACTGGAATGACATTCTCCTATCGTACAAAGACACTCTAGAGGTGCTGGAGATGGGTTGGCACCGTCCTGCCGCCATGGGCCTGAAAGCCCGGTTTGGCGACTCGGGGAGGCTTGATTGCTTGCCGCACATGGGCAGGCTCAAGTATCTCAAAGCACCGTTGATTACGCTCGGGGGTGCCGAGTTTATTGTGCCTAAGGGTCCAGACGATGGGAAGCTGATTGAATCAGTCCGGACTAGCCTTCCAGCCAACCTGAGAAAAATCGATCTAATGGTGGTTAACCCGCCCGCGACTCGGGCGGAGAGGACCAACCTGAAGTGGCGGGTTGTCAAGTGCCTGATTTAATATAGGATATGCCATAACTACACTATCCCAAACACAATGGGCAATAACGTGGTTAAGCTGGCAGCGAGACATCCTAAATCCGCGACATTGGATTCTGCAATCGACGAAGGAACCGAACGGCGAAATAACCTGGAGCTCACTCACTCCTCAAGAGAAGAAAACCAACAACGAGGACAAAAGCACCGAGCAATTCTCCTTCGTGAAAGGCCAACCCGGGATACGAGACATCCGCTAATACTGTAAGTTACGATTGAGCTAAAGGGCGAAGGCATAACCGAGAGGAAAGGGGCGGTTGAATAGTATAAGGGAAGGACCGGGAAGGGAAATTTGGGCGCAACGGCAGCCTCCGAAGAGCTTACGTGCCCACAGTTTCGAAGATGAAGACGGATGATATCGTGAGACATGGACAGTTTACCGCAGTTCTGAGACCTAGGGCTGCTTTACCTTGAGGAGAAGCGTTTTACTTCCTTTCTCCATCGGCTCCATGGCCCTTTCCTGGACATCAGGACACAGAGCAGACTTCTTGGTAGCTAGTGATAGGCAAATAGAAATAACTTCAAAAAGCACGCTTGTAATGTGCCAAGGGATGCCATCGTGGAAGCAATTTTTCAGAGATTGTGTGTAAAAGTGATGCCTTTGAGACATGAAAAACCAGCGGATTGAAAGGAAAGCTCAATGCATATAGCTTACTCCCATGTCCACTGCCGTATGCGGRGTCCCATTACTCCTTGCTCAGTGTCTGCCGAATCTGGAGAAATTGTGGTATCTCAAGCTGCCGTTTTATTCGCTCATTTACAGGTGCGCGTCTGAGTGAGAGCGATGAAAAAATTGTTGAGTGTATGGATAAGAGATTTCCTCCGCAGTTCAGGCGCATGTATCTGATGGTTGCTAACTGGCCTGAGAGGGGACAGGAGAACATGTCTGTAAGGTAGATGGTGATTAGGTAGGTAGTAGGTGTCGCCGGGATTTGTCGACATCGAATGTTGAGTGGGAGGCTATTGGATGGTAGGACAGGGCGTTGAGGCTCTTGGTATGGATAGAAGCGTATTAAGATTCAGAACTATTAGATTCCACGGTGTTGTAGATACATAATGGAAAGTCTTGCTATCGGAAAAAAAAAGGATGCTTCGAATATAGTAGACGCATAAAAACAGATGATACATGCCAATTTTTCCTATCCAAATCCCATGTGATGATTGTGATCTTTCTGCCAATCTCCAAGAGATGTGAAACCCAAACTCGCCAAACAGTGTATAGGTAAGTAGTGATGTGCCTCCCTCTCAAACTCTCAGTAGCCCCTGGTCCACGTAATTGTCTTTTCCTTTGTTTGAAACCACCCGCCCTCTCGCGCCAAACGTGTCTCATGCCACTCAATTTCCCGACGATCCAGAGAGGCGTACTGGCCACTCTTCACCCACCGCTCTCTCGGGTCCTTGTTCTTGTYAGTATCCTCCACAAAGTAATACACCTCTACCTTTTCCAGATTCATCGGGATTTCCTCTCCCCCGGCCGCCTGTCGTAGCTTTTGCCCGACGTTGTGATGGACCCCTTTTCCTGTATCGACCGTTCCAGCTAATACTTGTATGGACTCAATCATTCTCTTTTTCAGTCCACTGCAATAGAACTGTACTGCGGATGGGTCTTGAAATATTTCATCCGGGTCCAGCTCCTCTGGTATTTGTTCAATTGCTAACCCGCTCAGTCCCTTCGCCGTATCCGGGAAGGCTGCTGGCGATAGCGGGAACAGATCCAGCAGTGGAAGCTTCAAGTACCGAAGTTTGGGGAGTTGACCGAGGCAGGTAATAGTCTTGTCGGTGCCATAGCGGTATACATTATCGGGCCAGGTATTCCTGTACTCGTCGTCTGGCGGACAGGGGTCACCGTAGCCGGCAAACTCGAGCTGGACAAGCTGCTGGAAGTGCGGGAGAATGGTGTTCCAGTTATGGTTGCACACAGCTTGGGGAGTAAGCAAACGGCTGGGCTCCATGAGACCGGCGTGGTCGAAGCCTCCCAGGAGGCGGAGCCTGCGGAGAGACGCGGAACAGGGTATGAGGAAGTAAAAGAGGTTGTCGAGGCAAGGAGCATAGTTTGTTCGGAAGCTATGGTCGTCATCGTCGCTATCGTCGCTATCGAAGCTATTGTTGAAGAGATCTGGTACAACGAAGTTTCTGCTGAGGCTAGCATCCTCGTGACGAAGAGTCAGGTCCACGACCGTCGGGGGGCAAGTTACTCTGCACCTGCACATCTTTTTGTCTCCCAGAAACACAGGCGTCCTGAAGAAACTAGCGATGGAGGCTACATCCAGATCAAGGATGCGTAGATGGTTGAAGGCTATTGCGGGCTGCCGGGGCCAGGCTAGCAGAAAACTGGGCTGGGTTCTGGTGTAGTCGCAGGAGGAACCAGACCACTCGCCCATAATCTGGACTTTGAACGATTTTAAGTTCTTACAAAGGTGGATGATGGCTCGGGCGACCGTGTTGAAGCCACCCTGCGGGTATTCTCCCAACATCCACTTTGCCTCCCCAGGCAACTCGTCAAATTCCTCCCTGAGACCGTCCAAGAGTTCGGGGGGGAGTTGTGGGCTGCATCTCTCGCCCTCGTAGATGGCGTCGAGAACCTTGGAGAAGTCGAAGAAACGGGTGGGCTTAGCGCCTTCGGGACGCAGTACTTTGACTGGGGGGCGCACCTCTAGATGCCGAACGAGCTCCCGATTGTGTGGGAACTGCAGCAGGCTCCTTAGAAGCAAGATGCTCTTTTCGTCATCTCCGAGAACAATGGAGTTGTACATTGCTCGTCTTGCTGGGGGCTGCATCCTCTTGGATGTAAGTGCCAGAGCTCGGATTCCGGTGTCTTCGAAGGAAGGACGCTTTGTGACGGCGAAAGCCCTTTTCTTCTCGGGCACCCTTTTCGTTTCAGGCACGACCAGACCACAGATCTGGGTCAGAATCTCGTTCGGCATTCGCTCCATTGGGGAGTGGCCCGCGGGGAAACAAGGAGGATCTCTGTGTCTAAAGGAGTTTCCAGCGATCTGGGGGATGGTGGTAGAAAGCTGGGTAGTGAGTGCGACAGAGTCGGACATTGTGGTCGAAGAATCGGAAGTAGCAATAGCTCCGTCAGTAGGGGCGATATGGGTAGTAGACATGGTGATCAACGATGATTGTGATGTCAGAAGAATGAGAATGTCGAGAGAGTCAATGTAACTGATCTACCTGTTGTAGTCAGGAAAGGTGATAAAGTAGGAAAGGAGGACCAAAGAGGTGAACTAGCTTTTAATCCCTTCAAGGACACCTTTCCTTCCCCAGCTGTGCAGAGACCATGCCCGCCGGGGCGGGCACCTTATATTTCTGCATTCACTGCGACCAGCTGATGCATAATTCTTGATACCGGGCTCAGAAATATGCAGACTGTGGTGCATTCCTCAGTGCCGTGGACAGAAGATTGCTCGTTGAGGTTGAACAGTGGCCATATAACGGGGGAGAAGAGACGTACAAAAGTCGACGAGACCGCCACTGGGACCGAGAACAACATCGTAATAGACATTCGCTGTAGTCTCCCTTGTGATGATGGCAATGGTGACCAAGATCACACTTGTTCGTCCAAAATGTTCTCTGGAAGGCAAGAGGGTATGCAGCAAGTACTCGCCCTGGAAGAGCTGCAGCAGGAATGTTATCATGCCGCTCAAAACCGGATAAACTGTGTCTTTGTCTTTCTGTCTTGTCCGGCGGCGAGTCGGCTCCACTCACCGGCGATACGTCCGGAAAGCCGAAGGCATAACTTCAGGGCCCAACTCCGGGGTTCGGATCTCTCCGCAGGGACATTGCGAGTCTTCTCCCTGCCGGCCTCCCTGCCAGCCTACCGGAGGTAGACCAAAGCTCCTACCGCCGGAGCGCCGACAGCGCATAGATTCGTCAACCACATGTCCTCGCAGTCTGCAATACCTATGACTCCGTCAGCAATGACTCGGAATGAAGAAACTCGCAAAGCAAAGTGGCAACCTACAAGCACCTCAGATCTCTCCATTTGCGGTACCCAACGCACATGGAAGTAGGGCTGAGGAGCTGAGCAGCTGAGAAGACATGGATGGTGGATGCGTTCAAATGCTGACCTCCGCTAGTGAAATATAGATCTCACATCATCGTCTCGCCTGCGGGCGGGCGCCGAGAGTCCGAAGTTCTGGTTTTGGAGCGAGCTGGTTGGTATAAGCCGCATGCAGGTACCACCGGGCCGTCAGGCAGCACACTGTGGAACAGGGATGGTGTGTAAGGCTGGAAAAGGAGAGGGCCACCATAATCACCCACGAACTTTGAAGAAGGAAATGTGGGAAAATGACTGTGGATATTGCGATGCGTCGGTCGATGTCGGTTCTGTCGAAGAAATGTGAGGTGCACCAGGCGGGGTTCAGTGCAGTGCAGTGCAGTGCAGTGAGGTCCAGCGCCCCTCCCAGGGCAAGTCGTGGTTTCCCTTGATGTGGGCTCCGCAGGTGAAAAATCGGCGATAAGGCAATGCACATGCGAGACCCAGAGCAAAACTTTCGAGACAAGAGCAACCAAGGCACAACGCGGGGTCTGCATGAGAAACATGCAAGGTACTGAACACAGTTTCCTGAGGGTAACTTTCGGGGGAACACCGAGATTTCGACGAGTGTCCTCGATGTTGTTAACACTAACACGACGAGAGAGCACGGAGAGGTGGGTCCGCCACGGCGTCTCAGGGTGTCCAGAACCGGATGAACATCTGGAAGCGCTGAAGCCCCTAAAGCCCCTGTAGCCCCGAGATCCCACGATGACCGACGAGGCGCCTCATGATCACCAGCAACAAAGAAAGATATGATGATTTATAAATATTGCCGTAGAACTACTCTAGCCAAGATTCTATTCAAAGGAATGAAGTAGTGAGGTGACTCGTAACGATCTTTGGGATACTGCAGTGACAAAAAAGAAGAGGAAAACACCAAACCTCTAAACCCCGCATCTCGCGATGCTTGCAGCCCCGCCTGCTGCTTCTAACGTTCTACCCAAAAACACCACCGTACAAACTCATTAGGTACCAGCCCTTTACCCCTAAACACTCCAAACACCACAGAACTCCGCAGAATGTGATATCCAAAAGACAAAAAGCCGCCTATGCGAACCCAACAATGTCCACTTAGTTGCTCTCGGCACCATCCTCCACCTTGTTATACCCGCTCCTTCCAGGCCCCGGAGTGCGCTTGTTGTAGCCACTGCGACCATCAGTATCAGCCTGCTGGTCGCGCACCTTGTTGTAGCCGCTACGTCCACTGGTAACGGAGACAGTCCCATCCTCGCCGTTATAGCCGCTTCGGCCATCAGTGTCGGCACGCTTGTTGTAACCGCTGCGTCCGTCAGTGTCGGCGGCCTGCTCAACTTCCCGGACCTTGTTGTAGCCACTGCGGCCGTCGGTATCGGCCTGTTGATCGCGGGCCTTGTTGTACCCGCTTCTTCCACCGGTGGCAGAAACAGTACCATCATCTTCGCCGATGTCGTTGTATCCGCTCCGTCCTCCGGGAGTGCGCTTGTTGTATCCACTTCGACCATCAGTATCGGCAGACTGCTCAGCTTCTCGGGCCTTGTTGTACCCGCTTCTTCCGCCGGCGACGGAAACGGTGCCGTCATCTTCGCCGTTATAGCCGCTTCGGCCATCGGTGTCCGCTCGCTTGTTGTAGCCACTCCGACCATCGGTATCATCAGTCACGGAAACCTCAACATCTTCCTCAACCTTATTGTAGCCGCTCCGTCCTCCAGGAGTGCGCTTCTTGTACCCGCTCCTCCCGTCGGTATCGGCGTGTTGGTCACGGGCCTTGTTGTACCCACTCCTCCCATCGGTATCGGCTTGCTCGTCGCGGGCCTTGTTGTACCCACTGCGGCCGCTGCCGGTGATAGAGACCGCAGTGCCAGAAGGCTCAGGGTCTCCGCAGTTGTAGCCGCTTCGGCCGCAGTCGGGGTCGGTGGCAGAAAGAGAGTTGGAGGTGGAGGAGGGAGGAGTAGGTAGGGCGGTGGCGGAGGCCGCGAGGAGTGAGAGGATCAGGAGGATGATGTTCTTCATTGTGACGAGTTGGAAGAGCGTTTGCTGGTGTTGTTGTCAGTTGTAAAGAGGGATGAAGGAGTTAAAGGTTAAGGTAGGTGTTGACTTGTTGTTTCTGTTGCTGTTGTCTTTGTGTTGCTTGGAATGTTCGTTGGTGATGTCGAGAACCTATCCCAAGGACCAACAGCACCGCTCCTTATATCTCTTTGTCCAACCCCTATCACGATGCCAGGCATGCCGTCGGTGTGATGTCCAAGATTGTCCAAGCCTCAGTCCTCATCGCAGCCGCGCTCAGTAAGAACCAGGAAGTATGACTGATGACTGATAGGGAAGAGCCCCCAAATCGCTGCCTGAGGGCATTGTCACTGTGATGTATACACCGAGCGTGGATTACATCACATCCTTCTCCCAGATGTTGACGCCTTGAAGGTTGGGGTCCATGTTCGCTAAGCCCTACGGTAGTTGGGAGTCCGGAACATCTCAGGATTCGAGTCTCGACCAATTTGCTTGCCAAAGTCCGTGCCGTCGGGATGACTACCAAGGGAGAGGCCCAGTGCTGAGGTCATCACAATTGCGAAGATTGGCACTAGGGCCCTCCTTGACTCGCAAAACGGGGGTCCCTCTGTGCCATGACTGTGACCAAAGAAAGTTAGCGCGGCACGGTGAAGTATTACCAGGGACTACGCCTCCTAGGCTCACCAGTATCGCAGACCCACGTCGGTCGCAACCGAGCGGCGCAAGTTTCTGTCGTTCGTCAAAACCCTTTGGAGCCTCAGTTCCATAATGCCGGGAAGAGGCACACCGGGGCCAGTGTCCACTCCTGGTTTTCTGGTGGTAGGGATCCAAGCCAACGCCGGTGCGCGCGATGCCAGTAGGTATCAAGCCTCCCTGCTCCCACCAACCGATAGAACGGTACGCCTCCCGTCAGCCCTACCCACGAGGGCCCACTGGGAATGATGCCGGCGGGAGAAGGATGCAAAGAATGCTCGAAGCTCAAAGCCAGGTTGGGTCTAGGACTCTGCGTAACTGCAAGCCTGGCGTCGTTCCCCCCACCGAGAATGGTGGCACTGTCCTCGCTGTGTCTTGTTCTGGAAGGTCATTATCGTAGGGCTGCAGAGTTACATCGGTGCTGTGAAACACACCGGCCTCGGATCCTCCTGGCAGGGTCTCGGAGGAATGCGAAAAATCTCGTTCCTGCGCTTCGAAGTTCGCGATTGCGATCGCATGGTTCAATTGACTGTGAAATTGCGCGAAAGGCGCCGGATTCTCTGGGCATGAATTTCGTGTCTTTGAATGATCGTCTCGAGAGATCGACAATTTGCCGTTGGTGATAGTGTTTTGTTGGTGATAGTTTGGTGGTTGGTTTGGTGATGGCCATGATGTTGACTGACGGCGACGGGATGTGGCGGGACGCTTGAATGGCCTTACGCGGGGCCCCCACTTCCAGGCATCTCTGTGCCCTTTCAGGCCCGTGAAGGACCCCCGAATTTATAGTGGTAGCCGCTGTGGCTTATGGGGCTGTGTAATTTTACGCCAATAACGCCATTCCGTCTTACGGGACGGGAGGGAAAGGGCCGTAACTTTGTTGGTGATTTACCGTACATACTTTGTTGGTAATTCTGCCGCTGTGAAGGCTGGCACGGGCCCAACGGCAGTTTGTTGGAGCAGGACAAAACATTGGACCTGCTTGCAACAAACATGTGAATCGCTTCAAGTGATAGTACGATTGGCAAATGCCATTTGCAAATAATCTGGACATTCCCGAAATCAATCTGCCAGTTCGAACTGCTCGCCGGGCTTCAATATGTACCAATTGAGCGAGTGTCCTTGATTGCTCAACTACAGCTGAATCTTACCGTAACTTCGGTACCGGGCCTGTATCTTCCACCTTACAGCGCTGTGACCGCTGTGACCGCTGTATGTATTGTACCAGACATTCATCCACCGATCAGGTAAAACGACGGCATCCCCACGCATCCGAGGACGTCGGACGTCAGTCGTAGGGACAACCGGGTGTGAGCAACGCATGAATGGCTTTTTCTAGAAGGATGCGAATGAACTGTGCCGCACCAGCCGGGGAATTACTTTTGTACAACGTTGTACAAGCGAACTGCCTGGACTCCCGGGCCGTGTTCTGATGATGGCGCTCGAGGAAACAACCTGAAGGAAAGCCATATTTTCCCGAAGGCGTGGGATGGCTTGAATTTCCTGCAGGGACTGCCACTCCCGTGCAACGGAACTTTTGAAGCTGAACTCCAACCATTGTTGTTGGAAGTCTTCAACTTGTAAATGACATTGAGAATAATCATGAATACTACCTAAACAGACAATTGGCGATACGATT
Source organism: Neurospora terricola FGSC 1889 (assembly GCA_009805285.1). NCBI lineage: Eukaryota > Fungi > Ascomycota > Sordariomycetes > Sordariales > Sordariaceae > Neurospora > Neurospora terricola. The sequence continues at coordinate 10,780 of RANZ01000466.1, read as the reverse complement.
TCATGGATTGTTGATCTGGGAAACGGAAGCCAGGCTGCCAGATAAATTGCATGTTGCACCACTGGAAGGCCAACCGCATCCATCGCGACTTCCGCGCTCGCTTGCATGATCTGATGCACGGTTCCCTTTGCACAGGGGCCTTGAATGGAAGACATCGATGAAGAACTGGGAGGTACCTGTCATGAGAAGGATCACAGGATCTTATCACATCTTTCGTAACTCGAACACTCCACGGGGCTTACAGTCACCCACAGGCATCCATTGTCCAATAATTCCTATTCCTTTCGGTATCAATGCCTTTTTCTACGAACCCATCTTTCCATTCCGCCGAACAAAACCAAAGAAAAGGAACCGACGTTCCATCGCCAAGCTCACTCAGCAGTAGTCAGCTCAGCCCTACCCGACGTCTTCTACAACGTTACTCATCGCGCTTACCTCGATACCACCTCCATCCCGCTAATCCCGGCATCTCAGTCGAACCCCCCACGGGCGACATCACGCCTTCTTCACCAGAACGGTAAAAGTATACGTGTTTTGRACCCGTTCCTGCCTCGCACTCTCTTCCTCCTTYMWCTTCTTTTCCTCCTCTTCCACTTCCTTCYTYTTCCTCTCCTCTTCTTCYCTTGCCTTCTTTTGCTCGTCTTCTAGAGCCTTCTGCATTTTTGCTTGGGAATCATCACTGAGGAAAAGCAGAGGTTAGTTCCTTTGGGTGCTCGGGTTGAGAGGATAACGGACGTACCGGTTGTCGGAGTACACCATGTTTGCGGTCTAGGGCTGATTGCAATTGTGAGTTGTGGAAAGTGAAAGGAACTTGAAGCTGTGTTTGATAGGTCGGTCAGTTGCTTTCTGTGTTAGTTACTTTGTGGATGGTTTGCTAACAGTGGGAGTCCCTGACAGCCGGCAGGACAAGAAGCTTTATACCATTGCGCTCGGCCAAAACGGCCTATGGTCGTTGGGTGTTCTCATCAAGCAGACCGTTTGGCTTGCTTTAATGTGATGAGCCTTTGAGGTCTTGGAGCATTCTTGAATCATGGTGTTGCGCTTCATCTCATTTGATGATATGCGTCTAAGAAAGCGATGCTAATGACGTTTTGGTTGGTAGGCATTCACGGCGTTTACATCAAGCCCAACAAGCAGACGGACTCGCCTCAATTACAACAAGGACAGCTTGGCGACATACAACAAGGGGCTTACTATTGAGGGAAGTTTGCATCACAAGCGGTCAACAGATTCTTATGGTACGACGTAGCGTATGCCAATGAAATCGACTGGATCAACTTGCTTGGGCCTTATCCCATCATTTTCTAGTCTGCATAGAGCTAACTACGCTACCTTGTGTTCATGGCGAACTTCAATTCCTCTTCTGGGTCCCATTCATTACTTCATCTTCTTATCCCTTCACTCTTCAGTTCACTCAATACCTACGGCATCATCACCGGAGTTTATACGACCGGCGTGATCTTCAACATCCGAAGCGTATCAAGTAGCGCGGCAAGCCTACCTCCACTTCTTAGCATCCTCTTGCATCCTCTTATTCTCCTCTTGTTTCTTTTTGTCGGCCGCCTCTCTCTTCTTGTTCTCCTCCTGTCTAGACTTCTCCATCTCTTCAAGGTTCTTCTTCTCGTCCTCTTCCTTCTTCTTCCTCTCCGCCTCCTTAGCAGCAGCGTCGCTGGCAAACAAAGAGGTTAGTTTGCGGTCCGCGTAGAGAGCGAACAAGGCAAAGAGGAAGAAGCCGAGGATACAGGAGGCAGGTAGGTAGTCAGGGACATACCGGTTGTCGGCCATTTTGCTGTTTGGTCTTTGAGTATTTGTTGATTTCTTGAGATGCTCTTGGTGGAGGTCGTCTTGTGGTTGCTTTCTTGGTCGGGGACTTGTCGATGTTGAAAGAAGGGAATCCGGGAAGCAACTAGAGCATGGGCATGAGCTTTATACCTTTTGCCTCGTGGCAAAATGCTCTGTTTCCGAGACTTTGAGCCAGCAGTTGTGATTTGCCATGCTTCATTGGGTTGGAATTTCGGGATCAGAGGAGCGTGCATCACCACCATGCTTCATCGACGCAAGCGAGGGGCTTGTTTGTCTTGCTCCATTATAGGTGAGAGTTATATCTCCAACTATCCCACCATTCTAGACCTTCCAGTCAGTTTTCCTACTACCTGTTGCTTGTCAAATCGTCATACTCGAATCCCCTGGCGGTTCTCCAACTCACAATCAGTCCCATCCAGATTCCAGGCAGCGTAGCATACAAGGCAAGCAAAGCAAAGGGCCTGACAAGTCAAGTAAGGGTAAATCTGACGCAAGTCAAGGCAAGTAAGGAGGTTTGCTTACCTTGTTTACTTGCATATTTCATGCCCTCCTTTTCTTCTCCGTCAGACTTGCTTATCCCATATATTGAGTAGACATTTCGCTAGAGAAATACGGGTCTAAATGCAAAGTATCAGTTGTCGTATCACTCTCAGCAACGTCTAACTGACTGAAAGTCCATACTCCGTGACAGTTTGTATCGTTGAACGAGTATATTGAAACTCTTCGATTTAAATCAATTTAACAATCCAAAGCAGGTAACAATTTCAAATAACGCAAGCAAAGCCTCATTTTGACAAGGCAAGACAACCAAGTAATACCCCTTACTCCCCTTGACTTGCCTCGTGTGCCACGCTGATTCCAGCACCCCACTGGGTCCTACAACAACATCCTGACCTTCCCCACCACCAGAACAAGCAACCAATACCGTATCCTTAGTTCTTAGAATCCGTCTCCTTCTTCTCTTCCTTCTTCTCCTTCTCCTCCGGTTCCTTGAGCTTGAAGGTATCCTTCTTCTCTCTCTCCTCCTTTGCCCTCTTTGCCTGTTCCTCAGTCGTCCTATCGTTCCTTCCGTCTGGCCGGCCCCCCGTAGCCGTCGGGGAGCCTGGTCTTCTGGATAATGTTCAACGAAAAGAAGTTAGGATTGGGTTATTCCATAAGGGAAACAGATGGACGAGGGGAGAAGGGAGTATGAGCCAGTGGCTGGGTGTATGATCACGTACCCAGGGTACCGGATGGGCATGTTGATGATTTAGGTGGGTTGGTTAGTTGACTTGGTGGGTTGTGGGAAGGTCAAAGATGGTTGTTGATATTGTGAGTAGGTAGGTTTGGGAGTTTTGTCACTGTTGTTTTTGATGATGGAGAATGAGAAATTTGAGACTGGTCACGGCAGGAGAGTAAGGAAGTCTTATAGTTGTGATTCTCGCCATCGAGTTCGAGGAAATCTGTTCAGAGGTTGGCCATCTTGGACGCTTGACTCATGAAATGTGTTTGTCCACCATCACTTTGTGCGTTGGGCATCTAGACTTAGTTCCTGAGACGCGCAAACTGTGGTGATGGACTTCATCTTGCCTCGTCGAGTCCAGTTGGCCAAGTCTGGAACCATGGAACACTCCAGTCCAGTACCTCCCGTCGCTCCAACGTTCCAGTTCTGTTACCATCCCTCACTTTCCTTCTTGCTCATCGATTCCATCATGAAGACACCGCAAACAAGATTGCTTCAAGTTGATCATCATCTTCCCCTCACCTTCTGCTCATCACCGCCACAGAACGTGTAGGAAGGTACATCCTCAGCAGATCATGCAAGACGAGATTACTTGCTCGTCTTGGCAGCTTCCTTCTCCGCCTCCTTCTTCTTCTTCTCCACCTCCTTCGCTTTCTTCTCCTTCTCCTTCTCCCGCTCCTGCCTTCTCTTCTCCCTCTCCCTCTCTGCTTCCTCGGCTATGCGTTTCCGTTTGTAGGCCCTGGATAATGCACGACAAGGTCAGTATCTGAGAGCGTGAAGGGAGGGATGAACAAAGACTCAGTAACGTACTGCATAATCGGGTCATGTTGGGTTAAAGCGTTGGATATCCCCATTTTGACCGTCTTTGTGCGCGAGTGCAACGTTCTTGTTTGTTTTCTTCTCTGATTTTCGGTCTTGTTTGTGACTTGGAAGGCGCGTATCGGTTCGATTTGGATATCGGCAAACGGCGCGGGGTTTGACGGTTGTGGGTTCTGAGAGGAAAGTTCTTGCCTTGACAATCCGGAGGGCCGATGACTGGTGATTTTATACTGGCATTTTGGAGGAAGGTGCGAATCCTTCACCAGTGACTCGGATGTCTGGAGCCTCAAGGACCTGAGTCAACTTCGTGCTTTCCTTCTTCCACTTGCTATTCTGGAGTTGTGCTTTGCTATTGTGTATTGAGAGTCACTGTTATTGACCGTGTTCCAGTACAGGTTCGTCCAATCTGGGTGGTTGCTCGCACTGCTAGTTAGCTGATTTTGGTCACTTAAGGTTGTCCGTCATTGCAGTGTTATTGAACTTGTGCAATCTAGGTCGATGGAGTTCTTCGTCGCTTCCAGGTTGCCTGTATCAGTGACTGAGATGCCCCTCGCCCCTTCGCAGATGTGTAGATAGTCGTGGTACTTTGGCTAGATCGCCTGGGGGGTTGAAGACTTCCATTTTCGGAAGCCGCGATGTTTCCAGTTTTGAGCACCTTGTTGTCCACTTTCTTGAAGCTGGAAGGAACAAAACGTTGGGAAATGAGTAAGATCGAGACATGGCAGGAGCATCTTTCTGGCTGTGCAACTTGTCAGGTGGGACCTGCATCCCCAATGTTGATGGGCGACGCACGTCCAGAAGCGGCACTGCTGGTTTTGATCGAGTGTCCAATTGATTCTTCCCCAGAACAACAACTTCTGACTCCATTCATGATGTCGTGGATGGGGTTCCAAAGACTTCCCTTTACACTGTGAAATCGATTTTTCCTTGGTTCTTTTGTTTCTGTCTTCATTTTGCTCTCTTTTGAACCGAACGATCATCCTCCAGTTCATCCAATTTCCTGCCAATCAGCAGCCGTGATGGTCGCGATGCGACGCTGGTGTTGCTGGACGTGTCGGTTTGATGCGCCTGTGTGTCAAAGCTCGATTGGTTATTTTCTCATTTTGATCATCTCAACCATTGCAACAAATTGCACCTTCCATCAATTCGACATTGTTTTGCTGTCCAACGATCACCCTTTGAAGCGACAGGAGCTTGACCGACATCTTCCAAGATGGCCCTGACCCTGCTGGCGACTGAGGCAACCGCACGGGCCATCCGACTCCGGTCCTATGCGTTTAGGTGCCCACAGCCGCTAAACCGTTGCGCCAAAAATTTCAGCGGGCGTTTGGCTTGGAGCCCCGCCCAAATTTTGCTCCATCAACGACGACGCTTCATCAGACCGCGGCGGGAATACGTGCCTCATTACACGACACCACGTAACATGCCTTCGGCGCCCGTTCCTGTCACGGATCCCGAGAATCCCAAGATCCAAAGATGGGACGACATTGGGCTGCTGCTCATCCACGACTTCATCACGGAGGATGAGGAGGCCGCCATGATCGCCGCCTTCCACGCCGTCGACCCTCGCTTGGGCGGCAAGAGACGCATCAGCCAGCATTTTGGCTACCACTTCGACTACACCACCTTTGGCGCCTCCGACACAAGCTTCACGCCTGTGCCTTCGTACATCATCGACTTCCTCCCTCGTCTGCCCGTCCAAGACTACCTCCCCGACCAGTTCACCGCACAGTACTACCCTCCTGGCGCCGGCATCCCTCCGCACGTGGACACGCACTCCATGTTCAGCGAAGCCCTGTACAGCTTGTCGTATGGCAGCGCTGTTCCCATGGTGTTCAGAATGTCGGATGCAAACGACGCCCGCAAGATGAGATTGCCTAGAAGGTCTCTCCAGTCGTCAGCATCGGAAACCAAAGTGGAGGGAGGATCTGATACCACCGCAGAGTCCACTGCGACTGCTCTCGACAACCAGACAACGATGACGATAAAAAGTAAACCGGAAGAGCCGTCACCGGAACACCCGTCGTGGGAACTTGTGCTTCCTCCTCGTTCGCTCCTGCTCATGACCGGCCCCTCGCGCTATGGCTACACGCATGGCATCAAGTCTCGCAAGACTGACATCATCAATGGCGAAATGGTACACAGACAGGGGAGGTACTCCATCACCATGAGAACCATCAGGCGCGGAGATGAGATTGGATGCGACTGCATGTTCCCTGGTGTCTGTGATGCCCGCATTCGTGAGGAGCAAAGTCGGCCAGCAGCGGCTCAGGGGATGGAGGCTTAGGAGAAGTAGCGGTAGGCGGTTACACGTGGGAGCTGATCACGGGTACAACATGGACGGCTCTAATTTGTTCGATGATCGGCAGAATCTCGTATGACAAGTGTCTAGGGGATCAAAGTCTGCCTGTCAAATTGCCCAGAAAATGGCGTGGAAGACGCAAAATGACACGAAATTGGGTGCTCACTGCTTCGTGGTTGGATCTGGCGCTCCAAGGTACCAGGGCAATTTTCCGAGGTCGAATCGGACGCTAAAATCCGGGGCCGCGGGCGGGGTATTGACAGCGGTGGGGGCTGGGCAAGGTTACATCAGTACCTAATTCGGCCCTTGGCAGGTACCCCACGATCGTCCACGAGGTCAATGACATGCCCTGGGGTCGTCAGGTGACGCGCCAGGCCCTCAACCTCCTTTGACATCGGTCCGGCCATAGGTAAATCTCTTGAAGTATATCTCATCTTTGATGTCCCTCAACGGAAGCTAATCATCTTGTATCGGCATTCAGAAGATCGATTTGACTCCAACGCACTTCACAATGAACCGAGACTGCTTTTCGTACCTCCCCCACGAGCTTCATTTGGCCATCTATCAGCATCTCCTGGACATCACCAGGATCGACCGCGAAGATCGCACATTGACACTTCTATCCCTTGCACAAACTTCTCGTCACATTCGCGCCACCTACGAGCCTATCCTCTTTAAACAAGATGGCAATCCGGATAGGGCCATGCGATGGGGTGCTTACCACGGCTTGATCCCCTTGATGGAAAAGGCTCTAGCTCATGGCGCATCCGTGAAGGCAGAGGGCCCTCACCCATTAGGGCCAGAGTACACCTTTCCAACAAAAACTGGCATCTTCACGGGACCGGCCAAGGGCAGCCCTCTTCACTTCGCCGCGATGAATGAACAGAATGGTGCTGTCGACTGGCTTCTTGACCACGGAGCCTCTTTACACGAACACTCCAAGAATCTGTGCAAGTGTGTGGACCCACAGATTCCACAGGGCTTCTTGACAGATCTTGGACGTATTTCCCAGAATCACGGCAGCCTCAACCACGATGCCCTCAGCTTAGCGTTGTGCCATCATCATTCCTCCACGGCTCAACTTCTTATCGACCGCGGGGCCTTGGAAGGAAACGCCGAACCTATCGCTCTCCATACAGCAGCGGCCACGGGCCAACACGACCTATTTTTCGAGATTCTGCGGCATGTAGGGCGACATGCTTCCTTGGATACTCCTATCCAGTCCCGATTCACGTCTCTCCATTACGCAGCTTGCTCTCCCGTCGCATCTCCTGCGTTCATACAGAAAATGCTTGAGGCTGGAGCCCACGTCATCGAGTCTGCTCCTCGCACTGATTTGCCTGCGTTTTACGCCGCACTCAATGGCTCATGGGCGGTTGCCACAATGTTCGTCGACCTCGGCCTTGAGATGACCGAGTCCCAAGCACACGTCTACCGCACAGCAGGCATCAGTGTTGAAGGGGCCCTTGTCCATGCCGCTGTCTTTGCACCGGAACCGCCTAACGACTCGCCGACCAGCAGCGACTGGTTTGACGGCCGGAAGCATTTCCTTGCACGACTAGCGCGTCAAGATCCCGACTGCATCAACTCCATCTACAGAAACCCGCATTGGTACACCAACGATACCCCGCTCAAGCGGGCCGCGGCCAAGGGCCGTCTTGAACTCGTTCGCATCCTCCTGGACTTGGGTGCCGATCCAAACGTTACAGCCGGCGCGTGCTCCGAAACCGTCCTCCATGCTCTCACTCGATGCAACCTCCCTGTCTATCCTGACGATAACCCGTCTCGCTTGAGTCACCCTAGCTTCGACTTCTATACTTGTCAAATCGAGAATATCGCTTCCCCAATCGAGAGGCGCTTAGCCACCAGCACTCCTATTATCATTGCCCTGCTGGAACATGGTGCGTCAGTCGATGGAGTCAAAGATAGGGACGGCAAGACTCCGTTGGATTTGGTGATTCGCTACCAGGTAGCAGAGAGGGCGGACACAGCGAAGAAGTATATCGTCCTCTTTGAGGCGGTGAAGTTGTTAAGAGTCCTGCTGAAGCACGCGAAGCCAGGGTGTTTACAGGATGAGCAGCGGCGCAGGGCCAAGACGACCGTGAAGAGGATGGAGCTGGAGCTGGAGGGGTGGTGGTGTTTCAATCCTAGAGCGAGAGGAATCGGCGGGTTTGGGCATATTTCTAGCTTCACGCCTGGGTATTAGCGAGGATGTTTTGGCTAAAAGTTTCTTGCTTTGGAGTTTGTCTGGTTCAAATAATTGTTTCTTTTTTCCTTCCGTTGTTGGTTATTGTGGGTGTGCTGGCACCATCGTAACGCGACAATGTCCTGCACTGCCTGCACTACATGTCATGTTTGTTGAGACGGATCACCGGGGCATGTATCCCTTGCCAAATTGATGCAAAAGCTTGTTTAGATCGCTTCGCTGTATAACGTGCAATCAGAGGCAGTGTTCGATTGTATTTGGAAAATCCTCGCGCGCACATTGGCACCCTTCTTTCCTGTACACCGCTGCCGGTTTATCATTTCCGCGACGCAAGGTCAACTCATTGTTGGGGGCCGCAATGCCCTTGTATGGAGCTATCTCGAAGGTTACAAGTTATCATGGGGTTAGCAACTTGGCTCACACCATCTGACAGGCAAGCAGTTCTACTTGCTGGTCAGTTCGACTCCAGCCATGAGTCCAGTCTCCACTACCCCTTTGAGACTTTGTTCTCATTCTTCTCGTTTGATCAACCGACCTCCACAGCGATCATGCATTCTTCGCCCATGGTCAGCCCTTTGCACGAAGAGCAAACTCGTCCGCTGACCAAATCGACAAACACCAGCAGAGACTATAGCAAGCAGCAAGACAATGCAGAAAAGACTTGTTTGCTGGATGTATGGGAAACGACTTGCGACAACGGTTGGATGTCACAAATCCTAGCAATCAGTATTTCAGCCGACTTCAAAATCGCCGTGGTCACCATCCGCGCCATCGAAACCGGCCATCCACCTCCCTAGCTGCGCGGCAACATCACCCTCAATATATTCATCTCGGTGCTCTCTATCATTGGCAAAGCAACACCCTTCAATGCCACCATTTCATTAATTCTCGGCGTGGCGAAATATATTGAAGGGAAACGAATAATCACGAGGGTAAGCGAGTGATAGTGGTGAACTTATTAATTGAAGGAGGAAGAAAGGACGGAAGAGAGGAGGGAGAATCCCAACAATATATATACACGATATAAAACAATACGAGTAATCTATATATGGAACGACTCTTTCAATACTCCCCCTCGAGCTAAATATAGCTAAGTAATACGTCCCTTTCATCTTTTATCTACCAGACGTTAGGTATAAGCTAATAAAACCCGGTAGGAAAAAGGTCTCTATACTAATAATAATCGAAAAGTAAGCAAATATAGTAACTTAAGATAAAAATGGCCAGAACTCCTCGTACAAATAAGATATATAAATCCGAGACCAGTTTTGGAATTAGTTCGACGAGCTGAACAAGATGATAATAAAAAGTGTAGTAAAAAGTAGGGAATGCCCGTGAGACGATTTTTTGCAAATTGTATATAAATAAATTTCGCGGGATTCGAAAAGTTGCGATTCAACCTGTATGGCCGTACGTACCCTAAATTAACGGTCGTAGGGACTATAAAGGGGCGGAATTGAAAGATGGTGAATGATTGAATGATGTTAAGATTGAATATGATAGTGATGTAATGGGGTGTATTTGTCCGAGTATAATGTATGAGGGGTATTAAAGTTATTAAAAGTTATAGCGATATATTTACTAAGGGTATTTGATATAGGCGTTAAACCTGCTAAAAATGTTTAATATGGGCGTTAAGTTACGCTTATCGATATTAGTAAAATAGTTAACGGAAGCTTAAGGCGTCCTGAAACTAGATGAATTTATCAGTTGGTAATGCCTTGGTTAACTTATTAACGATTTATTCGCTGGTAGGGATATATTTGAAGTCGACCTCTCCGGAGGTTTGTTTTTTATAGCAAAAGAATTGTTAAATATCGATGTGTTTAGTCCTAGCGTGAAATTTGGGGTTCTTTGTAAGGGAGAGAGCCCTTTAGTTATTATTGTAAATAATAGTTGTTAATACGGGGTATTCGTCTAATTCGTTTAATAATTGTTGTAGCTAAATTATTTCCTTGGTAGTTTGCGTTTGCCCGATTAGTTCTACTTCGTAAGAGGATAGGGTTGTGGTAGCCTATTTTTTTAAATCCTAATTGATAATAGCGCTCCCGACGTTAAAAATATAGTTGGAGGTAAACCGTCGTTTTTAAGTATTACTGGCCCAATTTACGTTGGTAAAATTGGTTAAAGGTTTAATAGTGTTTAAGTATATAAATTTAAGACCGATGGTAGTACGTAGATATTTAAAAATCCGTTTAACTACGTCGATATACGCTATAGTAGGTCGAGTTATATAATGGTTGTAAAAGGATATAGTAAATATTATATTTAGATGGGTATTGAATATAGTGTATATTAATAAACCGATAGCGTTAGCGTATTAGGATATAGTTTTAGCGTTAGTTTCGAAACCTTTGGGTAGCTTTTCGATTTTAGAGGATTGTATTAGGGTCTTGACTTATACGGTTTCCTAAAGGCCGAATTGAAT
>RANZ01000465.1:0-26655 GCA_009805285.1 Neurospora terricola FGSC 1889 | reverse complement strand
ACCCCATCACCATCCAATTCAACTCCAAWACCCTCCAAACTTGCGATTTTTTTTTTTTCTCTTCCAAGCAAGCAAGCATGCATCTGCTCTCTTCCAAGGCACACACTGTACGTACCTATGGCAGGCGCGCACACACATACCTTACCTACTGCAGTACGGAACATACTCCGCTGGTAGATTCCGAATTGCCTCGACGGACGGCCGACGCAGCGACACACAGATGCAGGCAGGGTCTCAGCTCTCTCTGTCTTGGACCCTATTGTGTATTGCCTGGGTCTTCCTTCTTCCGGTGGGGGACCGTATGAAAGGTTTTTTGGAATAGTCAACTGAGTAACTACGGTCTGAGACTTCAATCTTTCATGGTCGAAAGAGAACTGCAAAACTGTCTCGGGCTGCTACGCTACAAAGAAGAAGGGGTCTAGACCGCGTTTGCGGCGACTCGGACTGTTTGATGCGATCCAATAATGTGACGCCGGTTGACGATGGAGATGCCGAAGCCCGAATCCGGTCGAGCTCTCGCATGATGGGTCTTCAGCTGCTAATGATCCTCATTCTTATCTCTAGATGCCCCGTCACTGCCTCGTCAGACCGTAGGTAGGAGAGGTAGGATGCCCCGCGCAAGCTTCACCTTTTCCGAACTGTAAAAGCAAGAAAGGGTCAGAGGTCTTCATCGCACAGAGCTGACATTGTCGATGGCTCATAAGGCCTAATAAACTGGTGGTGATCAAGGTCGAGACCAGAGTCGAGCATACAGTGTCAACTTGACACCCGACTGACAGCTTCCAGCACGTATTATTCGAGCGCCCCAAGAGTCATGACGACGAGAGGCGGCCGTGGTACTTACTGTGCGGTCCGAGTCCGCTCTGTTCGCCTTGTTGGCAGTCTACTGCAGCTTCAAATATCATCACTCAAACAACCGCACGAACTACAAGCTCGCGTTTGAAGGAGGGTCAATCAAATTCCGCAAGTTTGACGTGCATCGTGCCCTGGTTGATCGACGGCCGGCAAGAACCAGATGGAAAGTGGTAGCGAGACCGTCCCCGGCGTCCCGAAAATCGCTACCAGCGAGTGGAGGCCTCCTCTCCGGGGAGCTCCCGTCGCGAAGTTGCATTTTGCGACTTTTTTTTTTTTTTTTTTTACCAAAGAGTGGTGAATGAACATGACAGCGCGATAAAGGAAATAAAAACTCGGAGGAAACCTCAAAGGTTACCTAGCGCAATGTCGTGAGGATAAACTTCTCTTTAGCGATGACCTCAGATGGAATGGAAGAAGCAACCTACGGAAATAACCCGAGGGTTTATAGCGTCAAATACAAGAAGATTTTGCCACTATAATTCCCCGCTAGGCTTACGATCTTAGCACCTCCTCTGGGATGTCATCGCGAAGCTTATTTCGACCACAACATCAGGGTAACACCATGAACAGAATGAACTGAACGAGATGACATAATACACTGTAGACGTCTTATTGTCATTAAGCCTAAGGTATATTAACAACAAAACTACCAGACCTATAATCACCGTGACCAGCGGCCATAGCACAGAGCCATATTATCTTTTCCTTCTACTAAGACTAGAGTTCTATGCAGGCCAGCAGATAAACTATGAACAACACAAGAGAAAGGCAAAATACCAAAGAAGACAATGAACAATAATTATGTCCAACACTAACCATATCTCCCTTAATCCTTCCCATCCCCCACCACCCTCCATCTAAAGATCCTCATTCTCACCCCCATCACACTGCTGCCACATCATCACCTTCTCCACCTCCATCTGCGGCTTCGTCCACGTAGGAAACCACTGATCCTTAGCCAGCCAAAAGTCCTTTTTGGCATTCGGACTCGCATCCACCCATGGCTTTCCCATAACCTGGTCCTCGAACCAGCCGTTCGTCCCTCCCACCGCCACATTCAGAATCAGATAAAACTTTTGATCAAACGGCGTGTTTAGTCTGCCTGTATATCCCCACGGATCAGTAGTCCTTGTCCCGTTTGCGTCCACTTGCGGGAAATTGCCCCTTTGCCAGAGCGGTTGTTTGTTGAAATTCACGTACAAGACCTGCAAGAGGCGCGAGTCGACATACGTAAAAAGGTATTTTTCGCTCCACTCTAGTCCGAAGGTGTGGTACTTGTTGGCGAAGGTGGTATGCAGAGCCTGGCGCTTGACGTTGGTTCGCCAGAAGGCGTCTGACAGGGAGGAAGGACCCCAGTGGAGGGTGGAGGAGATGATGTCGTTGCCTCCTTGCGGGTAGGTGTAGTTGTTTCCGCGGGACTCGGCGAGGTCGATCTCGCCCGATTGAGGCCACTCGCCGTAGGTGTTGTTTACCGGCATCATCCAGATGGCTGGCCAGAGCCAGTCGCCTTCGGGGAGGCGGGCGGTGACTTCGACGCGGCCGTATTTGATGGAGGCTCCCAGGCGGGTGTTGAGGCGAGCGGAGAGGACGGGCGGGACGATGGAACTGTTGCCGGCGGTGGTGTTGGTGGCTGCTACGCAGTTCTGGAAAAGGGTGGAGGTGCAGTCGCCGGAGGAGAGGAGGTCAATCTTGGAGTCGGAGAGGAGGAGTTTGTCGTCTTGGAGGGTGGCTTTGATGACTAGTTTTCCGTCTTCGATGTAGGCGTTGTCTTTGGTGGTTTGTTGGAATTCGCCGTTGCTGTTTGCCGCTGATATTAGCAGCTACTCTAGCAAAAAAAGAAGGAAGGGAAGAAGAGACATACCCAAAACCACCCAACTGCACCTCATGCTGCCACACACTGTCCCTGATCCCCTGACTCCAATCCTCATCCAGCACCAAACAGTACTTGTGCTTCACCACGGACCTGATCCCATCCCACACGAGGAACCCAGAGATAGCCAGGCCGATAAAGATGCCGATCAGAGGAATAATCGTCACCCACTTCTCCTTCGGATCTTTCTTCTCTGCCCATGGCTTTTCTACCTCGCCCTTGCGTACTCGACGAGAGTGGAAGTATCGTTGGCCACCGGGAAGAACTTCGTGGTGAGCTGCGAGACCGCCAGAGTGTGAGGATGTGTCGAAGCTCGATGGTGGACGGGTGCCATTGGGACTAGCAAAGGGGTTCTCGTTGGAGCCTTCGTTGGAGCGTTGCGAGGCGCGGGACTCGACGCCGGAGTCGAAGTGACGGCCGCTTGCGCGAGGGTCGAGGTCTTCGCGGTGGTCGTTGTCCATGGTGGTCTGTCGTCTATGAACTGACGCTGATGTCTATGCAAAAAGGCAAGTAACAGCAACACCGGACGAAGAGACGACAGATGATAGACCGTCTGTGTTTCGGAGCTTGGGAACGACTGCGAGACCAGGCAGGTCTTGTAACAAGAAGCTGAACTTGCCGACTGAGTTGGACTAGCCGTCTTGCTATCAGACCGTATCAATGGCTCTGATAAGGCTGATCAGATAGACTTTGACGTGTGGCCACTGGCCAGAGCAATGCCAGAAAGAAGCAAAACAAGGGTCGGAAGAAGGAGCCTAGGCCCTATGGTGGTCCGTTGGTGGTCCATATTGGGACATGGCGACTCTTCAGCTGTTGACTATTCATTCTGGATGTCGGGAAAGGTGTGACAGATAAGCTGGGCGAGGGTGGAAGCCCCAGGATTTGGTGGCCGTCGAGGTTCTTGGGCATGTTGGTGGGAAGGAGTCCGTTTGGTGTTGTAACAGACACTTAGATGGAAGTGGAATCAATGTTTCGATCCATGTGAAAACGGACTGAGGGAGTACAGCGAAGGAATGGCCCGTACAGTGGTACTTGGAGGGCATGTACCTGAACGGACAGCGTAATTACAAGGGCAAGGGGACCAGTTTAGCGCCCGTTGGTGGGGTTAGTGGACGTGGTGGAGTAAGACGGGAAAAAGTGCCCCGCTTGAAGGGGGGTTTATGAATTTCTGACCTTGCTAACCCTTGAAAGGTTTGTTTGTTCTCCAAGACTCCAAGACTCCAACATGACAACCTATCTCTTCAACTCTCCAACAACCCGCCAGATGTCACGCCCAACGCCGACCTCGTGTTCTGCACATCTTGGCCTCTCTTCCGGCACGAATCACCACCGGCACCAGATGTGCCCAGCTTCAGCCGCCTGCGACAAGCCTGCGACAAGCACCCTTATCCCGAAAACATGACCAATCTTCAGATCATGGCCGGTACCAAGGTCGAGAAACGGATAACCACACGAGCTGAGGAACACCTGCAAACCACGATTTGACCCCTCCAAGTGCCAACACACGCACTCTGATCCGAAGGGAACAACTCTACCCCTCCGTGGTACAATACTGTAGTGTACTGAAACCGTCTCGAAAACTGCCCGCCGTCGTGGTACATTACCGTACTACCGTCCATTGAAAACTTCCCTTGTGCTTGTGTGGTGGTGCTGATTGTCTCGCTAACCCGGCACCCTCCAGCGATACCACCATTCTCTGCAGTGATGTATTCTTTGCAGACACGAGGCAAGGATACTATACGAGGGACCGCCAATCCTTTCCCAGATCCTGCAAATATTCCAAGGGATTGACAGGCACGGGAAACCAGAAAGCAAACCGTTTCGGTAACAGGTCAAATGTTGACAGGAAGATTGCCCGTGCACTATGGCAGAATATCCAGTGTTGTTGATAGGCATGTACATCGCTACAAATGCCCATTCCGTGTAGCTGAAGATCAACAGCCACCCCCTCCGTTTTGCTGACGCCGTGGCTGTTGTGGCTCAGGGCAATCTTCCTTGTGCCTGGGCTCCCGAAGGGGGAACGGGTTGAACCGTAATGGTGTCGCTGGAGAGGGTGTCGAGGAACACCACAACCCCATTGGGTTAGCATTGTCAGCCATTTTCTAACCACTTGGAGTAGTTTACAGTCCCGAACTCAATTTCCACACTCGATCCAGGCGTCTCGATATCGCTACATCACCACACCACCACTACTACAAAGATTCCATTTTAACAACCCAGACCGACGCCGAATTGTTGCATCCGAGACAGCTACAAGGGTGTGAGAGGATCTCCTACCCACACAAATACCTTATCTCTGGAGCCGCGCGCAAAAAGAAAAGTTGCGACTTTATTACCGCGGCCGCCACGACATGTGAAGAGAGCGCCATCTGTCATCAATAACTCGGCCACGACAATACTTTGTCGGTCCTGGGAGGCCACGACCTTGCGGCTGACTGCGACAGCTCCGACCTCCTGTCATATCAACACCGAGAATCTGCTGATGTTGAAGATCATGATAATGTGGCCAACAGAAGCGGTCGGGCGCTTCACGAGAAACGCAGAGAGATATTGTCCACATCATTTCCACCACGACAACTCTCTTCTTGTCCTGGCGTCTTCCAAGATCGTTTCCACTTGGGCATCAGGGCGAACAGCTAGGAAGATAACAAATCAGCCTCGCGCCAGCTTAGTTGGCTAAACGCCCACGGCCCAAGTCAATATTTGCCTCAGCCATGCTTCTCTTTAGCATTTCTCCTGAGTCACTGCAGTGATTAAGCAGTGAGACGTGCTTCGGCACCTCGACTGTAGATGGCACTTTACCGACATCCCAGCATTCCCACACACGTGGAACCAGTTAGGGCTCTTGTCGGATGGGAGCTTGATAACGACCACCAAGTCCCGTATCGTACAAGGCTGTTCGACTTGACCCGATTTCTTGGTTCAGGGGCATGTTGGGTTGGTACAAACGTTCCATCCCTGGAGCCTCACCGAGACTCGTTGATAGCCAGTTGTTGGTTGTATGGGTTTCTATTTCCATGCTTTGGTCGGCCGTGTTACCGAACAACCTGCACCCTATCAGGCGACAAGTGCCCCTTGTATACAACTTGCTGACCTGCCCGTGAAGATGACTCGCTCGTGGGTTTTCTTGTACTCCCCTCCGCACTTTTCATGTTGTCCAACAGCTGCTGTGCACACTTCGCACAAGCTGAGGGAACTCCCGCTGGTATCGCAAGCCGTGGACGCCATAAACGCCTTGAATCTCCGATACGAAGTCTTGGGTAACACAACTGCTTCGCTGTTCATTATGCCAAGTTTTTCCCAACCATTTTTTTTCCCCCACGGTTTCCTACCAAATATTCTTCACCATCACTCTTGCTCCCCTCTCCTGCGATATCTTCCTGTAATAACGGACGATTAGTTCCGCCGCTCAAACACTTCGCAGTGCAGAACACGTGGCATAGCGTTCCATTGCTTCCAACTTGCCTCTGTCCTAACCATGCTGATCGGTTCAGCTTTCCTTTTATCGATAAAGCTAGCTGGCTAGCGTAGAAAGCCTCCCTGGCTAGCCTAACCCACTTTTTATCGCTGAGTAAGCCCAGCCAGCCCAGCCCAGCCAGCCTAGCATACTACTAAATTAATGGCCGCGCATTACCACATCTACGTCGTCGTCGTTATTCTTTTACGTAAGGTTATTCAGAGTTATYAATCTAATTAATTATTTATTGTAGAGGGTGTTAATACGGTTRYTACTACTATAATTRCTATCCCTCTTACTAGCCATATTACTATACTTGCTATTAATATCTAAAATATACGTGCCCACCTTGACTTTAATACCCAGAATATTGCCTAGAGTGCTGGAGAGCCCCTATATTAAATTCCTATAAGTAAGGCACTAGGGGTAGTACTATGGGAATTAGGTTAACCCATCCTTCTCCTTACTATTAATTAGAAGGGTGAGGGCTGTCCTAATATTGAAGTATTAATTATTTAGTAGTCGCTAGTAGTCTATAATTAAATTAGTTAGAGCTAATAGGAGTTGGTATATAGCCGTAAGATAGTTATTACTAAATTAGTAACTATTACTAGACGTAGGGATAGGGAGATAGGGAGGGCGCTAAAGCTCTTTATAARGGAATTAGAAGGTAAAAAGGCGAAGGTAAGGGAAATAGAGGGTAAAAAAGCGAAGGTAAAGGAGAGTGAGCTAGAATTTTAAATGGGTAGGGTAAAGGGGGTATTATAACGGTTGGAATTATTGTTAGCGGCGCTAGTATTAATATCTTTTAAGAAGCGATATTCTCTATAAAATTCTAGCAAAAGGCTTTAAAATTTATTTGAATAATAGATTCTCTTGCTAGCTTTTAGGTCGCCGCTTATTAAGTACCCCCTTTACTGCCTCTATTTCTACTACGAAACTATTTTTAGTGAGTTAGCGCCTTCCCTCCCCTTTAGGCATTTTGCTATATTATTCGGCGGGGTAATTTATTATAAAAGAATATATAGCGGTTATTATACTAGTTGTAATTAATTAACGTAATAGCGGCGGGCGCGGCGGTAATAAGCTAGGTTGGTAGGCCCTAATTACCTTCTAGATTGTGTAGTTTGTAAATTTCCGGGTTTATAAGGTTTCGTCCCGATATTCTCTATATATAATTTATAAAGTTTAGGTTGGGGATAGCCGCTTTATATTAGTAGCTAGGTAAAATAACTGGGTTTCGAATAGTGTAAATATAGCGTTTAATTTTGGTTATTGAACTTAGCCCGCTATTWAAATTTAATTATTAATACGTATTTATATCCTCTTTAAATAATACTAACGGCGGATTTATTTATAGTAATTTTAATATAAAATACTTATAGGGTAGATTATATTACGTAGTAAATTCCTTTTTATAAATGGTATTTAAATTTTAATAGGGGTTTCTAAGCTAATCGTTATAAAAATAACGGTATTAATACTACAAAAGTTTAAAGGTATATAGTATAACTTATATAAAAGTAGGTTAATTAAAGTTAAATATAACGAAAGGGGAGTTATTTTATCCGATAAATTCTAGGTCTCCTCTAATAAATTCTGAAGTATTTGTCTTTAGAAACTTAAATTTTATCGAATATATTTATATACTTTTAATATTACGTTCTCGAATATTCTTACCTTCTTATATTTAAGTAAGATCTCTTACTTTATTTTAATATATTTAACCTTATATTCTTATTGTTAAAATCAATAAGTAAATTATATATATTTATATAATTAGTTTAATAAAGAGAAGCGGTTCTTAAAGAAACGTTCAATAGCTCTATATATAAATTGAATTCGATTGGATATTTTAATACTGAAATTTTAATATTTTGAAATAATGTAATTACTAAATTTATTAATCTATAAGAGATAATGGTTATATAAATACGCTAGAAGTATTATGACGAACGGTTATTAATTAGAAAAAGTAGGCGAAGAAAGTATATAATTTATTATAAAAAGGAGGCAATAATTCATTAATTTACTTTCGAAATTTATAAACTATTAATTACTATATCTATTTAAAGTAACCTTTATTATTAATATAAACTACTTACTTCTAAATATTTTAAAAACCTTTATAAATATTTGGATAATATTAACGAGCCGGGTTAAAGGCGGGGATTTTATAACTTTGTAGAATAGTAATTTTAATTAGCGGTTCATTAATTATCTTACGAATTCCTTACTTATTATTAGGTTATTAAATAAAACGGTTAGTAGCGGTAGCATTATTAACCTCTTCTGGATTGTCCTCTTTAGGGTTATTATCGAAGCACTTATTATTAGGTTCATTATCTTTAGTAATAATAGCGGAGCTTTAATATAATGGAGGATTAAAGCTATTACTATCTAAATCCTGGGCAATTAGCAGGAAATTTAGTAGGTTAATACTAGGGATTAATTTAACGCTACCTAATTAAATCTACTTCTTTTTAATATAGTAATTTATATTCTTTATAATATACTATATATAGAGCTAATATAGTATTTTTAAGTAGGTGGCAATAGCGGCYTTTTTAAATCCTCTATCGAAATYGCTAATAAGCATTGCGAGGTTAGAGATTTCGTAATCTTTTTAAAACTTCTTTAAATAATTAGATTATTATTAAAAGTCTTCCTACTTCTTTCCGTTTAAGAGAGGAAAGCTAACGTTAAAATTATAACCTAATATATTAGCGCTAATAATATTAAAGAGAGTGAAGTTAAAATATTTAATTTATAAAAAAAAAGAGGGAATTAATAAGCGATTTTTAGGGTATAAAGGATAGGTAGATTTATTTATATAATAATAGAAGAGTGTATAAAAGTGTTGGATTTCATTTATTTTATATATATTATCGACTAATAATATATAGCGGTTCTTCTTCTATATTCTTATATACTATTCGAAAGTCTAAAATGTTCATATAACCTTGCTACTCTCATTATATTTAATAAAGTATTCGATACTGTAAAGGTTCTTATATTATTCTAGTATATTAATAAATATTTTAATTAAGGTATAAGGATTATACTTTATACAGCGTATATATTATTAGATATTATCTACCTCTTTAATTATAATAGGGATTCGAAGATTATGAAGCTTTACTACTAGATTATTATAATTAATTTATTAGATAGCGGCGACGTCTTTTACGTTAAGCTCTTCGTTTAAAGTACTATTTAAATAATAAATAATTTAATATACTATTATCTTAGCGACGGCGGACAACCTCTTAATAGATTTATTTATAGCCTCCTTATAATTACGGCGAATTTATTATTGATATACAACGTTACTAGCAAGGTTAGTAACGTTAATATTATAATTGTAAATATTATTAATCTTTTTAGCGAATTACTAATTGCCTTGCCTCTTTTGCAATACGATTTTTGCTTGGTAAGGGCAGCCAAATCGCTTTGAGGTAGTATTACGAAGGCTTTATTTAGTAGCTATATAAATACGGCCGCATATATAACGATAATTAATACGTTTAATCGCACCTTCATTAGCGCCTTTCGCTTTATCTTTACTATTATTGCAAAATACGATTATAAAGCCCTATTGAACGTAGTAATTTTATAGGGTATCGAAGGCAGCAATTAACATATTGTAATTAAGAGACGTAAATAGTAGCTTTACTAGCGGGGGGGTAAAAATCCGTTATTTAATAGTAACGCGCTCGCTAGGTAATTATAGTAGCAACTACATTCCTTCGCGCCGGCGGCGGCGGATTAATAGCGATAAAAATCTAAGAATGAAAAGAGTATAACGGTCGGGAATAATTATTCGAGTTAAAATTAAGGTTATTTTAGCTAAGGATTTTAATTAAATACTATTAGCGTTAATTATTATAGTCGGCTAGGTAGGAATCTAATTTCTTAATTTACGCGATTTGTAGGCGGGCGGGAAGTATAGCGACGTAATACAATACAACGAGCTCGAAGATACTCGACTAAATAATAATAAAGACGAAAGATAATCGTTTAAAATAATTACGTAATATTAGAATAGGGTTTCACGATAGCTTTACTTAATTGCGTATACGATTAACGATCGCTAATAGATTGCGCGACGCTAGTAGGGTTGGGTAGCGATGTGTACGGTGTGCTGGCGCGGCTGGGCGGCTGGGCTGGGCGGCTGGGCTTACTTAGCGATAAAAAGTGGGTTAGGCTAGCCAGGGAGGCTTTCTACGCTAGCCAGCTAGCTTTTGCGTCCTTTTATCAATAGTTAGGCTTTATGCACATGGGAACAACGATTCCACGGGATCAATGCAAGTTTATGCGCTGATAGCTCTTCATTCACTTCCATCTTCACCATCTCCTCCAGTGCGAGCGACGCTCTGGGCATTTTGCATCACTAGCCCTCTTTGAGGGTTGGAGGCGAGCCAATAAAACCAAGATCCGCGAGAACGCCTCATCCGCTTCGATTCTTGGCGCTGGATCGTACACAATGTCACCCTCCTTCTTCTCGGGGTTAATCTTTGAGGCATGTGAACTTTGGTTTGGTATCTCCAGCCGAGACAGGTGCTAGGTGAGCAGCATAAGGTTTACAGACCGGCGGAAGATGGTAGCGACAATTGCGCACAGTGAGCTTCTAGCATGAATTGACAACTGTCTCAAGATGGATACAATCTTGCAAAGACAGCGAAGGTCGAGAACCATACCGAGAGCGTGTCTCAAGATACTCATGAACCCCCACGCTTTGGCGATATCGCCCAATCGCATCCATGCGTCCAGACGGACGGACGTCTTGGGCCGTCGTGTAAGTGACAACTCCCAACATCCTAAGCCACAATCACAACCACTGCTGTCATCGGCGCTGTTTCCGTCCCAACACCATCAAGGGATACCAAGGGGATCAACACCCGGCACACCACCAACACCAAAAACACATGGATGAACAACCCAACCCAACCCACAACACCACAACCACYCGCCTTCATCAGCCCAACCGCCCTACCGTCCATGACAAGTTCAGCAACCGGTGGAGATTAGATATAGTATAGGGAGATGCGGTGTGCCAATATCGACCACGTCAATCGATACCGGAGTTTCCACAGACCGCGGAACTGTCACTTCGACATTCCCGTTGAACGACCCTTTCAGGGGGAGCAAGGTGGGAAGGGCAAGGTTACATTTCAGCTCTGGTTCTTATCAATGATAAGGCAAAATATTGAAGCGCTGATACTGAATGGCTCGAAGCGTGAAGCGTCTCGCTGTCGACTGTGCACGTGCGTGTACCTCCAGCAGGTAGGTGGCCGAAGTTCTAGACTTAATGGTCCTGCTGCTGCTGAGCTGCAGAGGTCGATAGTCAGAGGCCGGTTGACATCGCTTTCCAGCTTTCTGGATTTGCACACACTGAGATGCAATGTGAATGCTAGATCTTAGATGTAACGCGGGACTCGGATACACGCCAATCGAAAGTCGTTGGTCGTTAGTCGAATTATACGTTGTAACTCTGAGTGGTGAACGCATGGGAGTTCTCATAATTTGAGTTAGGTTGGGAGAAAACCTCGAGCTGGATGCATTGGAGGGTCCAGAACTTCAAACTATTACATTCTCAAGCTCAAGAGAGCAGCTCTAACCTCTTGTGACGAATTCGGTATACTCGATCAAGCGGTATCAACAACCTGAAAAGCGGTAAACACGCCAATGCCTTCATGGATTCTCAGGCGAAAGATGCTCACGCATCCTGGTTCTATCACTCCAGCTATATAAACGCACCACACTGACATGCCTCAAACGCAAAGCTGAAGGTAAAGCTGACGACTAAAGCTTGCGCTTGGTTGATGGCGGAGTGAAGGCCGTTAAGGCCGTCATGGGTGTAGATCACCGTGTCAGATCTGTTGGTTTACTTGTATGCTGCATGCAACGGTGAGTATAAGCTTTGCAATGGCTGGACACTGTGACGTTTATAACGAGATATGTCAACAAGCAGAATACGCTACACTCTCAAGACTTGGATGGAGGATGGATAGTATGATCAACTACACCAGGTACTACATATTCGTAGGCTCGGGGAGTGGACTTGCTGTAGCTAGGTGAAATGTATGGTAGGAGATGGTAATGTTAAAGTCCAATATGAAGTCAAACGGTGACCAGACCACCGCCCAAAGTTGGATGGAGATGTCTGATTCAACCAACCGTCAAAGGTGGAAGGAAGCATGAGTGGCCAAGTTGCATTCAGATACTACGAGAAACAAGAAGAGAGTTCCCCCTTCCCCCCTTCAATGAACTTGGCCACGATCAAGTCCGACTGTCGACTACCTAGGTAAGTCCTAATTTGTACGGTGTGCCTGAACTGCTCATCGAAGAAGATGGWACTGGAGTTGAGATACCATTGTGAAAGACGTTCATACAGAGACTCATATCCTTGAATCCTTCTCAGTACTAGACTGGTCATTACCTAGGTGTAGACTGGTAGAGATCCAGAATATAACATGCTTACACGCTCAAGAGCAAACACCTAAGCCGGTAGGTATATGGGTGGTGACCCGGTTGACCCGGTAATCGCCTAACAGCAGGACAGGACGGACTGTTCCCGAATTCAGATGAGTACAAGGAGGACTCCGGGCTAAACACACCACACAGTACGTAACCATGAGTCCGTGTCCGTGTCTCCGTGACCGTGAGACCACGAATCTACCGCGAGGCCGCCGCCGGGGAGTTGTGTAGAAGACTGAAAGACACAGGAAGAAAAAATTCCCCATAAGAACTGACTGCAATGAATCATGATTCATGAGCAGCGCATATTAATTGGCATAGAAGGCATGCACAATGACTGGTCGGTTCGGTCAGTGGTTAGCAAGTCACTTAACTACTGAATAAGCGGCTGCACAAAATGCCAGGCAGGCAGATGCGGACTCATCGATAGCACGGATTATAGGCCGCAGACCACCACAGGCCCAGAGACCAGAGATCGATGACAGAGAGGGTTGATGACAGTCTGTCTGGTTGGAACGATGTTAAACTTCTAGTCAAAAAATACTGTCCCCACCCCCAGATGTTCAATGTAGTTGCATTTGCACCCAACCTTCTAGAGTGCATTCTGCCACCAAAAGCAAATATTTTTGAATGGTTTAAATTGCATCTGACTGGCAATGTTCTATATTACCATAGTACAATTCGAATTTCATCATGTTAGGCTTTGTTGAGGCGCTCTGGCATCAAATGCTTTAAGTCATGAATGATGTCTTGAAAGGTCCCTACTAATAAACTGAGAAATATCTTTTAAACCGCGACGGTTTTTATCTTTATTTCTCATCAATAAATAAACTTTTAAGACATTATTTCTGACCCTTAAGTCTATTTTACTCCAAATGTATTCAATAACCTTGAAGTTTGGTGATGTAGTGGATGCATTCTACTTTTGATGATTTTACCCTAATTTTGAAATGATGCAACCAAAATTTGTAAGAGCCGTCAAAAACTTTAAGAAGGCTTTTTAGAGCATTTAAGGACTTTGGCGTATTAAAACCTCTATAATCTTTCACTATACTCTTTTTTAAAAAGTGCTTTCAAAATTGGGTAGTGTTGAAGGGGTTTGGAAATTTAGGTGATGATATTGATGCTTTCATTGAAGTTGTCTCCCAACGCCCCTTTAACTTCTTGTTGTAGCCCCGTAGTTAACCTAGGGTATTTCTTTTTATTACCATTGTATAGTCCTTGGACTTACGGTCAGATTACTACTAAGAACGTTTATTTTGGCTGGTAATTGATAGAGTTGCAATAGGTTGAAGGGGCGGGGCGGAAGGTTGATGCAAATGCATGGGCATAGGGGGGGACAGTATTTTTTTAATTGGTACTATAGCTGTAGCTAAAAGAATGTATATTAGACAAGAAATTCCTCACAATTTCACTGCTCCAACATGCCCATGGCTCGGGGGCACCGAAGGCGTCTGAGGCCAGTTGTTGCCGTTGAAGTGTTCAACCATTTCTAGCATCCATCCTTGTGTTAACCGAGAACAGCATGGCTACCAGGTAATCAGATGAGGGTTGTTCTTGGTGAAAGAGAGTGAGTCTGAGAAGCAAGGAGCTGGTCTCTACTCTCTAGAGGACCGGTGTACGAGTCTACGAGAGTGTCGGGATAATGGTGATAGCTTCAATTACCATCACGACCAAGATATTTCTAGAACGTGAAACGTTTAAGCTGGCGATCAGTACAGGCACCGTCACACATCGGGCGACAAGATCAAAGTTCCATCATCTTCCTCTTCATTCCAAAAGATCTATAAACAAATGCCGTCTAAACAACTTTTGAAGGAAATCATCCCAAGTGAAACAAGCAAGCAAAAAAAACGCCTTCTAGTCTATCCCCCCTTGATCCCCCTTGATAGTCAAGTCCGAAATTCCATCCAGCCCCACTGAGAAAGGCCAATCTAAACCATCTCTTTTTGTCTTCCCACGCATGTCTTCTCCACACATCCTTGGATATCGCTAAACTGCAACGCAAGATCACCATCCATGCTAGGTATGCAAAAACTCCTGCTGACTTAATCCTCATCCTCATCATCCGTATCCTTAGGATGCGGCGTTCCCTTGGGGCTGTTAAGCCACTCAATGTGCCTCAACCTCCTCCTGACCTCGCGGTCCTTGAGGTCCTTCTTGGTCATCTTCTTCTTCTTCTTGGCCTTGAACGTCATGCTCTCGCCGGTAACTCCAAGAGAACCGTTATCCTCGGCACCCGAGTTGACGGCCGTGCTAGGCTCGCTCTGGCCCATGGGGGTGTTCAAGCCGCTGGTGACAGCAGAGGCAGGCTTGCTGTCCTCGAAGCGGTCGAGAGCAGCGGCGTTCTGGCCCTTGTGGGTGACGCGGCCGTCGACGACGTTCCATGTCTCGGAGGCGAGAGCGCCGACGAACTCTTCGTTATGGGAAATCATCACCACACCACCCTTGAAGTCGCGGATAGCGACGGCGAGACCACCGAGGGAGTCACGGTCCAAGAAGTTAGTAGGCTCGTCGAGAACCAACATGTGAGGGTTGTTCCACATGGCACCGGCGATGACGACCTTGACCTTCTGGCCACCGGACAGAGAGCCGATCTCGTTGTGGTTGGCAATCTCGGGGTCGAGGCCGAGGTCCTCGAAGTGCTTGGAGATGACGACGGGCGAGAGCTCGCGGTAACCGAGACCCTCGCGCGAGGACTCGTGGTCGTCGAATTCCTGGATGAGCTTCTGGAAGCCGAGCTCGAGGAGGGTCTCGCGGGAGATCATGGTGTTGTGCTTGGGGATGAAGCCGCGCCATTTGCTGTTGCTTGTTAGCTGCTGATCTTTTGTAGACAGAGAGAAACGGGGGAACTTACATCTCATACTGGAAGGTCTTCTTGTACTTCTGACGACCGACCAGGGCCTCAACCTGCCTCTTGCCCTTGCCATCACCGATATCGACAAACTTATCCATCTGCTCCTTATCGGCTTCCGTCAACTGGCGGGTCTGCTTCATGTGGACTTCACGGTCATCACCGTGCTGGTAGCGCCACTGGAGGTACTGGTTGGGGGTCTTCTCGAGATGCATCTCAACGTGCTCAAGAGCGTGCTGCTTGATGTAACCGATACGGAGGTTGGGGTGCTTCTCAACCTTGCCTGCGGTGGGGATTACCTCGCCGGTGAGCAGCTTGATAAGGGTGGACTTGCCAGCACCGTTGGGGCCGATAATGGCCACACGAGAAGAGAGAGTAAGCTGGCAGGTGACACCGCTGAGCGAAGGCTTGGGAGCGTTGGGGTAGGTGAAGGAGACATCCGTCATACGGATGATGGCACGGGTCGCCGACTTGACGCCAGACAGAATACCCGGAGGAGGGAACTTGAACTGAACGTTGGAGGCAGAGAGGGTGTAGTAGGCCTTGGCCTCGGGGCGGACGTTGACGAAGGCAGCCAGGTTGCCCTTGTAGTGGCCAAGCTTCTTGTTGGGCTCGTAGTGGTAGATGTCGGTGGTGACGTTGTCGAGGAAACCGGAGTCGTGAGAAACAATCAGGGAGGTGATGTCGGTGTGCGACTTGAGGTACTCCTCCAGCCACTTGATGTTGGCAACATCAAGATGGTTAGTAGGTTCGTCAAGCAACAAGACATCGGCCTTCTGAAGCATGGCACGCGCCAAGGCGAGCTTCATCTTCCAACCACCGGAGAGCGAGCCGACCTTTTGCGACTGGCGACCCTCAGGGCCAGATGTGAAACCGACCTCCTCAAGAACGGCGGAAATGCGCTCACGACCCTCCGAGGCAATGGTAGGATCCTTGGCCATGAAGTCGAGAATGGTAATATCGGCATCCTCACCCTGGTTGTGCTCAACGTAGCAGGTACGGAGAACATCCTGGGAAGGGAAACCCTCGAGCTTGCCGGAAGCAATGGCCTTCATGAGGGTAGACTTGCCGGCACCGTTGCGACCGCAGAGACCGTAACGGTGACCCTTGAGCAGGCGGAGGTTGGTGTGCTGGAGCAAAAGCATACCACCGTAGGCAAGGGAGAAGTCGGCGTTGACAATCTCAATCTCGCCGTCATCCTCCTTCTCAGGAACACCATACTTGATGGCATCCTCGTCAACGTAGTACTTCTGAACGGCCTCGCCGACAGCGGCATGGTCAGCGACAAGGAACTGGAGGTAGGGGCCGGTTCTGGCAGCAATGCGGTTGCAGTGGCGGTGGTTGACATCCTCGGCAACCATCTCGCCAACGTATTGGCGGACAGCCTGGTAGACGACGGAGTCGCCAATAAGACCACCGGCCTTCTGGACCTCAGCGTCCAAGACCTTGCCAACGTCCTCAGCGTGTGTGCGCTCGATGACCTTGTCCTGGTCGCTACCCATGGCCTTGTCCATCACAGCAAGAGCGCGAGTGGCGATCTCACGGACCTCGGGAAGAGAAGCGCGGTCGACAACGCTCTTGATACCGGGCTGGAGCTTGGGAAGGAAGGTACGGGCCTCGATGGGGTCGTGGACAAGCTTGGTCAAGTTCTCGGTAATGACGACAGTCTGGCGGAGGACTTCTTGGGGAGTGCCGGGGTTGCTCAGAGAGCGCTCCAAGAAGGGGGTAAGGAGGGCGAGGACAGGCGCGGTGACGATGGCGACGAAGGTGGTCATGGAGAGGGCGTGGATAGCCTTCTGGACGGACGCGGCCGAGGGGTGCTGCATGGTGTCGATAAGCGAAGGGATGCGAGGAGCGACGTCGTCGTTGGAGAGCAGAGTGGTAAGAGCGTTCATAGTCTTGACAGCCTGCTTGGCGACCTCGTTCTTCATGTCAAGCATACCGCCCTCGACAATGGGGATAAGACGGGCGAGCTTGGTACCCATAGACTCGCGGAGAACATCCTGCTCGGCAGCCTCCTCCTTGGTGGTACCAATTGTGATTTGAGCCTTGATGGAGATCTTCTCGATGAGCTGGTAGGCACCAATGGTTCCCTGCCACTTGCCGGTGGGCTTCTCCAGGTACGCAATGAGGGCGGGCAGAAGACCAACGACGAGAGCCTCGGGGCTCAGGTTGTTGTAGAGAGCATCGAGACCGTATTGGGCAGCCTCGCGGACGACGGCACCCTTATCGGCAAGGGCGTCGAGAGCGCATGCGACAAGGCCGGCTTCAGAAGATGTGAGGAGGGTCTCGCTGGCACGCTGACGAGGAGGGAACTTCTCGAAGATGGCACCGAGGAGGTTCTGGGCGCCTTCGCGCTTGAGACCGCTCTTCTTGTCGGCGGCGGCCTTCTTGAGTTCGGTGAGGACGCCGTAGAGTTCGAGGCCACGGTAGCCGTAGGACTGGAGGAGGACTTCGCAGAGACCGTAGGCGGCGTCGATGGAGGCTTGCGACGTCTTTGCGGTGAAGACAGTGTCGAGGATAGAGGTCACGTCGGCCTGGCTGACGGGAGGCGCGGAGCCATCAGCAACCATGATAGGGACTGTCATGGTGATCTGTTTTTTTGTTGGGTTTTCTGGAATATGAAGAGGGGAGATTTGGGAGTGTCAAAAAGAGACGGTCTCTGATAGGGACCTGGGGCGAGAAATGCCCGTGGCGACACAAGGCGGAGGGGAGAAAGGGAGCCTTGGTGATGCTGTCGCAAACGCAGACAGATGGATGGCGGGTGGTTTGGAGGTGAAGCAAGAGGAGAAGAAGAAGAAGAGGAAAGGGAAGAATGGAAAAAAGCAAAGGCTCTGCACAATATGCAATGTCTGCCTCTGCTTGTTGGAGTCGGAGTGGCAGTGGACTGGGACGAGAAGGGGAAGGCGGCGGTGGCGGGTCCCTGGCTGGCGGTGGACTCTGGGGCACAGGGCAGCGCTGTGTCGGTGTCTTTTTTGGCGGAGGACCTCTCTGAACAACGGACAGCGAAACAAAAGAGCCCCACCAAAATTCTTTTTTTCTCCCCTCGACTTTGTCTTTTCGCATGGGTCAGCCGGATCTTATCAGTGGCTTATCAGCTTATCGCTGCTTACCGGCCTCAGTGATTGGTCGATACGGTCCCCCGTGCTTACATACGTGGATCCCATTCGGTCAGCCAAGACTTTTTTTCAGGGACTTGACTTTGCCCCCTGTCGGTCCTAACGGGCATCCTGTCGGCCATGTGCTGGCAGTGTCAGTGTGCCCTCCAGCTGTCAAGGCGTCCGGCATCGAAACCATCAAGGTCCTCGAACTCGGAACAGCATCAAGTCCGGAACAATATGAAAATCCAAAGACAATCAGTGGGAGGCCAACAAAGCGTGATCCTGTCTTCTGAAGATCCGCAAACATGTCTCACCTAGTTCGATACCATTCGGACTGTGTGCTTTCTGACAGTCCTCGAGTGTCTGACATGAGTTTTCCCAACGGTCCGGCTTTCCTGCCCTGACATGCCCCATGGGATTTTCCAGTCTTGATATATCTCCAGTCTTGAGATCAAACAGCCAACCCCGCAATCTGATATGATTGACTATTTCATCATTCAGTTCCCATAGCGCGCCACGGGGGTTTTAGAAAACGATCTTCGGGATGTTCTTGTAATTGTAAAATTCTCCAACCAAGTGTATGATTTTGTATTGAAACTGATCCATGGATCAGTTCCAGGCCAAAATCGTCTCGAAATGTATTTTACAGTCACGAAAACATCCCGAGGATCATTTTCTCAAACCCCCGTGGCGCGCTATGGTCCCTACTAGTAGGTGCGGTGAGTGGAACGGCCAAGAGAAATGCCACGCACCGTTATCTCATCGTCAAGTAACCGCCCGTCCTCCCACCTTTCTCCTCCTGCTCCTTCTCTGTCTCAAACACCCCAACACACCAACAAACCCGCCCCTTCCCCCTTCCCAGGCAAACGCAAACAGCTCTACATAATCCCAGCAATAACCAGAAAAAAAACCTACTGGTGTATTGGTTAACATGGCGGATTCTCAAACTTCCCTCAAGGAGTGCAAGTCTTCCGCAGCGCAGGGTTCAACTCCCTGGTAGGGTAATCTTTTTTCTGTTTTCTTTCTTTGGTTTTTTTCCTTTTTCGTTTTCTCAACCTGCAATATGTTCCCACTTCCACATCTACCGGTACCCACGACTGCCAAATGCCGAGTACTTCGTCGAGTGGTTGACTGATCTTTCCAAGGTACCTAAGCTACCACTTTGGTACCTGCTAACGAATCTGACCTACCTATACCGACGCCTTTGGGGACTGCATGCCTGATCCGGATTACATACCTCCATGCAGCCCTACAAGGCTGAGTCTTAGTCTCGTCTCCGGCAGTCGACATCGAGAAATGGGGACGGAATTTACCTCTACGGGAGCGGGAGGTAAAAGGCGTAATCTCCCCGACTTACCACTAGTCCAGTTACGGCACCGAGCTCTCCCCTGTTAGTAGTCCGTAGGACGCCATTGCGTTTTGTTGTTCGTTGTTGTTGGAGGCCGTCCCGGTAGACTGGAACTCGGACCGAAAGAAACATAAGCCATGTCCAATACCATGGGTTTTGCCCAGTAGGGCTGTAGGGGAGTTAGTAAGCACCGTTGTGAGACGTGAAGTACCACTCACCGCTTCCATGTTGTCAGTTCTAGAGGTAATAAGCGCGGGAAATGTTACACAAATCACTGTTGTTGACATTTGCCACGTTACATGCGGAGTATCTGGACAATGACACTCAGTTTCGGGTTTTCTGTAACAAGAGCGTGGGGGGCGAGGAGTTCGTTCGGAGGCTCTTCCGCTGAGGACTGAGTTGGTGTAACATCAAAATGTACAGCTGCGTTTACTCATCTCACGTATCACATACCAACAAATTTGCCGCGCCCCGGTCCAATGGGGTCTCGAACTGTAGGAACTTTGCAGATAGCCTTATGAGATTATTGCGTTGTATTCCGTACCATGACCACTTGTAATTCGTATCCCCATACCTTCGACATTAGTAGTACTCCTCATCCTCTATGCCATTATTTCCCCAGAGAAGCATCCAGTTTGCACAAGATAACCCCTCTTCTCAACAACAAATGCAAGTCTAATAGTAATGCCCCCTTTTGCCTTCTGCCTGTAGTTGTAGTCCGTCCAACGCCTTGTTTTCCACTGCCTTCCTTTGTAACAGTAACAAGCCCTACTGAAAGTCTGAAACCGGTCAGAAATGTTAGTAACCTGCATTACTCGCCCGTGAAGAAGATTCCGTTCGTTGTGTATTCCGGCAGCAAAATGATAGGATAGGATAGGATAGGATAGGATAGATAGGATAGGCACATACCGTGTCCACACATACATAACTTAGGTTATTTCCTCGGCGTAGGCGGTGGACTCGGCACATTAGGTCTCGGCGACAAAGGTCCCGGTCTGGGCGTCGGTCCAGGTGTAGGCGGCCGGGGAGGGTTGGGGAGGGTGGTGAAGGGAACAGCACGAAGCCATTCGGTAGTGATGGGGAAGTGGCCGGGTGTGTCCTGCTCGTTGGGCAAGGTATGCCCAACAGAGTCCCGGGTGAAGGGAAAGGTAAAGATGGCGAGGTCGGTTGATATCATCTTCTGTTGAGGGTAAAAGTGGCAGTTGTGAGCGGAAGTGAATAGTTGCGGGACGAAAGTAGAGGTAGTTGGAGTTTTTGGGGGGCTAACACGGCGTTGAGTGAGCAAACTGGGAGGAATTGTCTTAAAGTCGAGGGTATCAACAGCATCAAAAGCAGACGGTGAGGCATAGTCATCTCTTTTATACTTGGGACATAAATAAAGTATTTGGGACATCAACAATTGCGCAGACACGGCGTCAAAGTCCGGCGGTGAACTCATAACGATGAACGCTCTTGCGCAAAACTAAGCTTCTCTCGCAGCCCCCAACAATGTGTGAGTCCGCAAGGCCCCAAGGCCCCAAGGCACCAACAAGAGCACTGCCATCGAGGGAAAAGAAGTTGCCGTCCGTAGGTGGACCTTTCGGTCGGTGAACCAGTACAGGAAGATGAAGACGAGCTCCGGACAGTGACTCCTCCGTCGTTGTCGAGTCGTCGTCGTCCAACGGCACGTAACATGATCTCACTCCTGACTCCTCAAGCCACGAGACCAGGTACCATTCCATCACTCCTCGCGAAGCCGCGTTGACAGACCAGGGAGGGCATGCTCCCTCGTTCCCGAGCATGGTACCTAGTGGGCACCCACGGCAGGAACCGTGTCGGGGAGTCCGGCAGGTGTGTCTCCTGGTGGGGACGTTGTGAGAGCCTGAGCCGTGCTGGTTGGGGGTTTGTTCCTGGTGGAGGGTGGGGAGGGGGGAAACGAAGCGATGGACCCGACGAAGAGAATAGGTACAGAGTCCGTACGGGAGACACAGCAATGTCGTAGATGATCTGAGCCCCGGACCTAGATTGGGTTTGCGGCGCGATTAGGGCGGTGAGAACTCTCGCCTACCGGGTGCTGCCTTGGGCTTTCGCACATTCAGTGTTCGTCATGTGCTCTGTTGCGTGCAGAAAGAAGAAGGGAGAGAGTAGAGGGAATTTGGGGGGAGAGGCACGTGGAAAGAGAGATGACATTCTGACATTGCAGACAGTAAGCACGAGCAAAAGAATCCAGTCGAAGAGATCGACCACCTGGCTGGATCATGATGAATCACCTGTATTAGTGACTTTGTTGCCACGCACACTTGTGCCTGAGTTAGGACGTGATTGGACCCGTCGGCATGGTTGGACCGTGGTTTTCTTGAAGCGAAGGGCATGTCGAGCATCTTTGAGAATGATGCTCGAAGCAGTACCAAGCTATTGGGATTGGCAACGCCGACCCGACTCGGCGGTACTGTCCAGGAGTCTCCAAGTGCCGGCTCGGTTTCCTTGTCGCATTGAGGCGTAATCGCTTGTATCCGAGACAGAGAACCTGGGATATTTCCCCAGATACGCGCGGCACATGACGGATGGCGCAGCCTCGGGTCCACGTTTAGGGCTGACCGAAAGTATTCCCAAATATTTTGAGATTGAGAAATGCATGGTTCGCTTGGTCATCGGTGGGTTTACTGGTAATCGGGCCTGTTTCGTAGTTGTTGGAGGGGTTCGACCATCACGTAAATAGCTTTGTAATCGCGGATGATGAGGCTCTGAGATGTGATCTCCATGATGCAGGTCGTTCAGAGTAGGCGGAAAGAGTCATCTCGAATTCCAAGCAATGAGGTTGACGTTGCGTATTCTTAGCGAAGGAACACGAATCGCCATGGTATCCAACGACTGTCCGGATCTCGGTTAGCAGATGTCATTGGTCAGGTGTTGATGACATGCATCTAACGGCCAAAGGAAAACTGGTTTGGAGAGGTACTTGACTACTTGGCGGTACAGGCTTCCAACATAGTACACGAAGTACGAGGTGGAACATCGGGTTGGTTCGAACGAAAAGGAACCTACCATGCTGGGTGAGACCGTCTGTAGCTAGGCCAGACGGAAAAGAGGAGAGGGTAGGCCAAAATAGATACACGATCCGAAGATAGCTTGTGAGGAAAATCTTCCACATACCACCAAGGGTTGAAACGGACGCCGGCGAGCAACAATGTTGGAATCTCGGACGTTATCTTGTTCTTCGTATTCATGTCTCTCTGGGACCAACGACAACAATCGTCGGCAACTATCTTGGGATTCGGATCGGATCGCGAGATGTTCGTCAGGCGTCCTGTACAAACGATGTAAGCTAACACGAGTAAACCCCCCTTGCCCTGTTATTGGTACAATACTCCCTCCAAAATGAGAATGACACTCACACCGGACCTGTTGTCGTCCAATTTTGTCTCCTCGGCTTTTCCCTACCTCCCCCAACGCCTAATGCTCCCATTAACCGATTACCTTCCTTCTCTAGCTGGACCAAAGGACCACGTGGATTCTCTCTCAAGATGCTGAATATACCTCCTGCGCGAGGGATGCTCCTAACGTCTGTCCCAATCGCGACTGCGGCTGCGGCTCCTGCTCCTGCGATCATAGCTGTCGTAACTAGCGCGGCTAGGACTCCTACGTCCCCTTGCATCCACATCATTTTTTCCACCTCTACCACCTCCTCCTCTTCCACCGCGTCCGCCCTTCGGGCTAGGAGAGCGTGAACGGGAAGACCAAGAACGTGACCTAGACCGATACCTCCTGTTTCCTCCGGCCGCCGCCACAGGCGAGCGAGAACGGGATCGCGATCGCGACACCGAACGAGGTCGATAGGTATCGGAACGATGTGCGTGACGTCCACCACCACGGGGCCCGGGAGATCTGTTACGGCCGCCGCGGCCTCCTCCTCCTCTGGGTCCCGGCGGGGGTTGGCGGGGATCATAGTTCGCCCCCCTGCGAGCGGTAGGTGGGGAAGGAGAGAATTTGCGGCGAGGAAGGACAACGGAGACGTTGATGACGGCGCCGTCAAGCTGGGCTTCGTGCATGTGGGCGATGGCGGCTTCGGCGTCGGCTTCGTGGACGTAGAGGATGTAGGCTGTGCCGCGGTTTGTGCGGGCTAGACGTAGTACTAAGTTAGCAGTTTCCACAGTGAAGGGTCAGAAGAGGCACATGGGAGCTTACATGTCCTGTTAAGAGGCAGATCCAAATCCTCAATCTCTCCAAACTGGCCAAAGATCTCGCGAAGGTGGTTCTCGTTGATGTTCTTAGTCAAGCGCTCAACGACGATCTTGGTGCTCCTGACGGGCTGTACTGGGCTCGGGCTGCGGGTTGGGCTTCTGGATCTCGAGCGACTACCAGCTCCACGGCTGTAGCTCCTAGCGCGACCAGGTGCCGGGCTGAGGCTGCGACGACTACCACCGTTCCTGCGGGGCGGCGAGCGACCTCGTTCGCGGTCAAGGGAAGCGTCTCTGAGGGCGGGCGAGGGTTCGCGCGAGTAGTCACGGGCGGAGCGAGGTGTGGGAGAACGCTGGCGGCGAGGAGATCCAGACCGGGAGCGGTCGTCGTCGTAGTGGCCAGCTGACCGGGACCTCGAGCGGGAGGCCATGGTTGGTGATGTGGTGGTGATGTAGACGCTGCTGTGAAAAGATCTGATGGATTCGGAACTTCTAACTCTGGCTGCAAGAATGTTGTAGGAGGAGATACAGTAATGTTGTGCGACTGGGATTGAATGCGTGGCGTCGCAAATGGTGTAGTATGGGATGGTGAAGTGGTGATGTTTGGTGAAGGAATTGGTTCCTTCAGTTGTTTGCCAATTGCTTGTTCTTTCCACTGAAAACCAATTGCTGCAAAAGTCCCGACGCGCCTCTTGCTACAGTGGAGCTCCAAAACCGCGGCGAGCATGCACGAACCTCTTTTGCTCTTTCGTCGAGCCTTGGTGGGGCCCATAAGGCAGATGTTGTCTCACGTGACTCCCCGCATCGTCTTCACCGGCTCCATTCTGTCTCCACCAGAATTCTTAGCGCCGACGTTATGATCCACTGTGGTTTCTCTTGGCAACCTTATTTCCATGTTTTGTTTTTCGAGAATGTTTTGAAGCTTCTTAGCCGAACTGGGGGGAGGGTGGTAAACCTTACATAGTGATTTGGGGTGTTTCTTTTCTGTTTTTGTTCTTGTACGATAGCTAGACCCAAAAAGGGGTTATCAGAAGCAGGCAAGGAGCAGATCAGCTGTTGCCTTATTAGTTTGCACGGCCCTTAACCTTCTTAGTATTAGGATTGGGAATAAAAGGAGGGACAGCCCTCTAGGAAAGAGGAAGAAAGTAGGAACTCTAGACTAAATATTAGTAGCTAAAAGAAATGTACCCGAGCTTCGCCCCAACTGAATAGATCCGTTGAGTATATTTTGTRAYTTTGACCCCYTTTGAGARAAATTGACTTCTAGATCTGCTCCTTACTAACTTAGAGAGTGACTAAAGGGGTGAAGTTTTGCTTTAYYTTCTTTATTCYTTGGTGGTTGATGGYTACGATTTGATAGYTTTACTTAGTTCTTGAGAACGATTCCTACGAGCTTTGGATCTGTACTTTACTATACTTTCATATAGTAGGCTACTCTCCTTTGTTGGTGTAGTTTTGCTCTATTTTAATAGACTATTAATTTTAAATTGATTGTGTATTGAGAGTTTAAGTATTTAAACCGTTTGTACTTTAAACGATAAATGATAAATCCGTTTATTTAAATAACTGTTAATTAATAGTTTATCGAACTTTAGTTTACTCAAATTTGATGGTTAATGCGATTAACTGTATATTAGCGGTTGGTATATGAATGATTAGTTATAACTAGTCTATATACTATCGATTTGGTTAATTAATAAAATAGTAAATAATTAATACGATAGGGTATTAATTTATTTAATGATATAATAACCGTTTATAGATAGTAGGAATYGTATTATTARTTRTATTRTTTATCYRTYGAATTATTATATARGTTATATTAAAAGTAATTCTTTTATTAACTAGTTAATATAAGTAATAGTTTATATTATTAACCCCCGGGTAACTATAAATATATAATTATTTTATTCTCTAATTGAAATTAATACCCGTTTATTAATTAAATAATTAATCTTTTAAATAGGTAAATAACCGTTACACTATAGTTGAATAAATTACTAGGTTGTATATTTAATAGTTTGTAAATCGCTACCGCTTCTGTAATATTAATATTTAAAAATTAAATTATAATATTTGTAATCGATTAAAAAAATAATTAATATATATACTTATTAATACGATTCAATAGTCAGTACTAAGTTTATTTACGTTAATTTATTAATATAATAAATTATCGAAATTATAGACTGTTAGAAACTAAATAGATTACTAATATTCAAATAGATTATTAATGTAAATAAACTATTTATATATTTATATATTTACAAATTAGTCCGGCTATYAACCGTATATTMATTTAGCGGGAAAGAACATATTAAATATAAGTTGCTAGGATTATTAATTTATCGCCGGTCTAGTAAATTTAGTAATCAGGGGTAGCTTCCCGACTATAAATAGTAATACCGTTACTATAATAATATTATTGGTATAGTAATATAGTAGCGATCGACTGATAAGAAATGATAATATCAATTTAAATAATTATAATATAATTTATAATCGATCTTTTATTTTATTTTATAGTTTTGTA
>RANZ01000464.1:0-28641 GCA_009805285.1 Neurospora terricola FGSC 1889 | reverse complement strand
CTCTAGTATTGCATATGCTCGAATTCTCTACCAAAACCCAAACCCCAAGGCACCTGATACATAAATTCTGCCAGTTAGGCCTTGGAACCTAAAAACGAATGGCCCGAGTCTATACGGTACACCCATCTAGCTACCGCAGCCGCGCATTACTCGTACCTTGCACACCTCCCTACAAACAACACAACTTCAGGCCACAATGCCGGCATGCGGGATCACCACTGCATCCCAGGTCCTTGGTGGGTCACTGTGCGTCAAGCTGGCGTACCTGCGCTTGATCACCAAACTCATCGCGGATGTTAGGCGCGCCAGCCGACGGCCAAGCACTCACTGCATGTCCGCCACCTCTGCCTTCCTGGATCCAGTTTCATCTGTCAACACTTGAGGTGGTCTGTACACAAACCATTCACATGCATATGTAGATGCCCGGCCACAGGAACAAACACCTCTCCAAGTCCCGTCATGCAGCATTTGAGCCCCATGATAGCGAATGAGGAACTGTGGTTTACGCGCGTTGGACAGCTTGTCACAACTCCCTTCAACTGCCAACGAGCATCACCAAGAGAGATATGATGCGATATCATGGGTACATTGCCCTCAGCAGCTGCTAGTGAATGTTGCCCGAGGCCGCTGTTCATTCCTTAGCTGTCAACATCTTACACGAGTGCCCCCTCTCATCAGATGGATCCTGGCTATATTCGCTCGCTTGTTTGCCTTGCATGCGAGGCTGGTGGACCTGATCGCCTGTGGTGGAAAGGCTGATTAACCTTGCTCCCACTCTGTACGCCTACCCGGCCTGGGTTTCAGGTCTTGCCCATGCAGACAATTCGATTTTGTTTCGGACTCTTCCCGAGTTTGGCCCCCGCTTCTCCATTAACTGTCGGCCCACAGGCCTTAGCTTCAGCCGTTCAAGTGCCCGGCAGCTTCCGGGTCAGAAGCCGAAGCCTCCTTCGTTGAGCCTCATGGCCCCCAGCAAGGGGTTGATGATGTGCCTTGGAGGCAAGTCCAAGGTTTCATATGCCTGCTGCCGTTCACATCACTAAGTGCAACAAGGTACCATTCGTCTCGATCAGATCTCAAGACAAATGAATACTGCAACCCAGCAAGAGGCGAGCACGTATACCCGTCACGTCAACAGCACCTCCCATCATCTATCATCTACCTTAAAGTTCTGTGATTGAGCAACTGAGCTTGGCTCCCAAGCCGCGACCCAAGCAAACTTGCATAGAGAATTCCTCAAAATAGGATTTCTGACTGGCTGTGTGCGGTGGGAACGGCCACGCCAATGAGATCGACGATGGCGTTCACCCCCTTGTCCGCGTCCACCATCCACCCACGTTGCAATGCTCTCCATCTTTCCGTATCATCCCACCACAATGTCATTCTTCATCAGCGAAATGGGACGATGGCTAGTGCGTCTAGACGAAAGACTACGGGTTTGAAAACAAACCCATGAATCCGGGACCCGAGCACAGCCAGTAAATACTACAATATGCACTGCACCATGTCCCATTGGTCAAACCTTTATCTGTTCGAGATATTCGTGTTGGACTGACGACAAACAAAATCATCCCAACCTTGCAATTACCCCTGGCCCACAGCGGACCGAGCCTCTTGCACATACTATGGGTTGGGCACTGCACTCCACATCTGCACACATAACGCGATACCATGTCCTCGAGGACTCAAGAGCCGACAGACGCGGGACAAGCGCCGCCTGACATGTTTGGCCAGCTGTGTGGAAGGGCATGCTGAGACGCCGACTTCGCTCGATCACGACACCCAGTTCGACTCTTTTCTTTCACCGTCCTCATTGCCAGCACTGACCCGAAAGGAAAGACCCTGGATTCTTTACGGGTCGCAACTTTGGGTGCTTCTATTTCTTCTCCATGAATTCTAGAAGATGTTCGCGTCTGGTGTATCCTCAAAGATGTCCGGATACAATCCTTCACGGCTTCTCGGTGCATTTCTTTGGACAAAAGAGCTACATCATACCGGTAGTGCAGATCATGGGTCGAAAAGCGCTATAAGTCGACGGTCACACAACGCTAGGGAATGCATGGAGTTGTCCCCGTTTTAGACGCTTGTGCTACGATTTGGCCGGGCTTGCAGGTAAGAAAGCTGCGCCTCTCGTTGTCAGAGTAGCGGGCAGGGGAACCCTCCAGTGACTAACGCGAAGAGAAATCTACCTTACTAACTGGCTCAAGTCAAGATACTAACTACACAGTAAAAATGTCTAACAGCTCGACACTGTGGCTTCACAGCGGTACTCATCGCATCTACCTATCCTATTTCCTCCAAACTTTACAACAGACCCGGACGAGACATTACATTTACAAAGACAAGATCACTCAATCTACGAGGAAGGTTGTGGCTTTCTGACACTTCACAGCACGTATTTTCTTTTCCCTCCTTTCTTCGCGTGCCAAGCAGCGTACGCACATATGACCGCCCATTGTCATGGGGACGAGCCTGCAAGCTATGTGACGGCGCACGATTCTCTCGATCATTGGCATCAGGTTTGGCCGATACGTCGCAGTAGACACCAGCTGCGCGCTTGTCTAATCGCGACTATCACTTTGACTTGGTGGGCTTAAGAACACTTGATTGGTGCCGCCATGGCGTCTATCGCATGTGTGCTTGCCATCGCGGCAAACATCATGTTGTGGGTTTAGCAGCCCAAGACTTTAGGTATCTTGGCATCTCTTCTGGAAAGTAGCTTGCGTTTACTTTCCCCTGTAACGTACATGCTGAGAAAAATCCCACCCTCCGTCCATCCCCTTCCCCCCATCCCCCAAACTTCTCCGCCCACCCAATATCCCCTGTCCTACCCTCCCCCCTGCCCCTTGTACATACACATCCACATCCCCAGCTGACAGGGACCGACCCCTGGCCGCAGCAACAGCCTCTCCCAAACGGGTACCAAGCCTCTGCGAGGTAGGCCAAGACGGTGCCAATGGATTTTCCCTTGTATCCCATCATTTTCGTTACTACCACACACTCTAGCCTTCACGTATGTCTCTTACTCACGCAACTCTCTGTTGCTACTCTGCCGCAGTACGCAACGACAAGTCTAACTAAGTCTACACAGTACGGTGCAAAGACCATTTTGATATAGCAGTGCCTCCAGCGTGCCGCGAGCCCGTACCTAGTACGCAACCTCTCGACATGTCTCCACTCGGATCGCCTAACGACGCGACCCTTCTCTACTCGGAGGAAGGCTGAGGGCTTGTTTCCTGTCTTTGCACTCTTACCCACGTACATACTACCCATCAAGTCTCCTCTTCGCGCGTGCTGCAGCCGCGCTTGTACGTASTACGTACTGCCCTACCAGATCTGACTTGACGTTTCCTCTGTTCCCTCTTTGACTGCTACCTCTGCTCTTGCGGATATTCAATCCGGACATTCAAACCGGGCTGTGTATTACTAACTTGGTGTCTGACTTCCAAATTTGAGATTGCCGCCCACAATGGCTAGCCTCAAGTTCATAATGGATGTCAACGACGACCATACTGAGTCTCATCACATCAATAAAAAGGACGTCGCCTCGGACCATCCAGTCAACACGGGCCATCCCCATGGACCACCTCCCCATACTCAACTGCCACCACTACCACCGACAACGTTACCACCTATCACGCTCCCGAGATATGACAGTAGCTCGGGACCATCCATCCAACCTCGAGATATCAGCCTAGCTGTTACCTCTTCTCAGACCAAGAACCAAAGCACTAGCTGGGGATTCAAAGACGTCAACCCTGCTGCATCTTCGATTCCACTAGCTGTTCATACSAGGTCCACGATGCGTCGTCGTAGCACAGCGAGCAATGACTCGGCGGATCATACGGGGTATGGATCTGCCTCAACATCATCAATAGGAGACAACTACCACCAGTCGAACACGCCAATGAGGCCAATGCCTTCACAACCTCATACTCCCGAGCTTCCCATGAGGCTCACGCCCATCACCGGCCGGGTGAGCAGAGCAAAGAAAGGCATACCGGTTCATGTTTGCGACATCTGTAGGCCACCAAAGGCAAGAAAACTTCATATGCCCATTAAATATTGCTATTTCTGCTAACACTATCGAACAGACATTTACGAGGGCAGAGCATCTGAGGCGTCATCAACTTGGTCATGGGCCCCCAGAGTACCGTTGCCCATATCCCAACTGTGATAAGGCGTTCCATCGGCCGGACTTGCTGGCTCGACATCAGCAGAGACAGTAAGTACTGACCTGGGAACTGGTATGCAGCCATAATTTGTACTAATGTTGCTCGTAGTGAGCAAGAAGGCGATAAAGTGCCTCAAACTGTACCAGGAGACGGCAAGCGTGACAATCCTGGTCCACCCTCTCCACCGATCGGATTTGTACCATCACGGTCGGGCCAAAGACCATCTGGCGGGCTATCACCAGGCTCTTCCGCTCCTCGCGGAAAGGTACTACCCAATGATACAGTACCAGGAATGCAGCCAGAGCCAGGTTATGCCGGAGCCCAAGATCCGTATCACTACCCCCCTGGGCTTCAATACAACCCGGCTGTATCGTCCCCGGACATCAATTGGCCGCCTCAACCAGCTAGGACACTGCCGCTACAGCCAAGAGTGGAAATACCCATTACGGACGTACCTACCTCAGACTCCTGGCGTCATTCTCCTTCGACAACGACCACCTCAAGCTATTCAAC
The DNA here is from genome assembly GCA_009805285.1 of Neurospora terricola FGSC 1889. Lineage (NCBI taxonomy): Eukaryota > Fungi > Ascomycota > Sordariomycetes > Sordariales > Sordariaceae > Neurospora > Neurospora terricola. The sequence goes on along the minus strand of RANZ01000464.1, from coordinate 23,956 downwards.
AACTCCAGTATCTGGTACGGAGATATGGACAGGTCCAGTGGTGACTCCTTTTCCGAACCTTCCGCAACCATACCCGCCGAGTTCCAACGCTGTGGATCAAATCCAACCGGGAAATATTTTCACGCGCCGTTTAGCAACCTCGCCGTCTTACAATTCCGGCTCACAGCCGCGGCCCTACGATCATCTCATCGTGCCTCCTAGAGCAGATCTTGGAGCGAGCTCCCCGCGAGGCTCTTACCACCAGCACCAGCGTGGTGGTTCGTTTTCATCTGTTCGTAGTTCAACCCCGCCTTTGAACACGCCTTCTCACACACAAACTTTAGTATTACGTGCCACCGCTCTTCGACCTCGATTAGACACCCGGATCCAGAAAGATGCGTTGTTGGACTCCTCGTATGGTATGCCGGGTGCCCCATTCCCTTTGGAGGACATCGGCATGTTTGACGCTATGAGAGCTGGGCTTGAGGGTAGTGCCGATCCCAGCTATAGCAACGACGGTGTTGGTTATGAGAACGGAAACTTGATTACATTGGGTTTGCCGATAAGTAATGGGTGTGGGTTCCCCGGGGCCACTCTTCCTATGTCACTAATGAATCCACTCCACGACGCTATTCCGCGGTATCTTGCGGTGTACTGGGAGAGAGTTCACCCCGTGCTCCCAATAGTTCATCGAGCTTCCTTCGAAAACGCGCCTGAAGAGGTGCTGCGGTATGCTATGGCTGCGGTGGCGACTCAGCTTCTCGATGACGAAGAAGATCGTGTCAAGGGCAGCCAGTTGCATGATTTTGCTTGGAGGGAGGTAAAGAAAGTGAGTCGACCACCTTGGATCCCTTCTAGTTTCAAGCATAGTCTTCGCCGCTTAGAGTTTGTTCACTGACGCTAGAGTCAATATAGATACTTCAGTGGAATATCCAAGTCATGCAGGCAGTTTTTCTCTGCGAATACTTCGCACGATTCCGCGGACAGAATGCCATTATACGACCCTCGAGGTTGTTTGAGGAACTCTACAAGAGGGTGAGTGCTTCACAGTTCCTTACTGTGTCGTCGTTCTCAACTCCCGAAAGCATTCAAGGGTCATGGGCCGTTGATCCCAGCGCCTGGTCCCCTGGTTCATTATCTGCCACTTCGGACTGCTCTTCTATTTCCACGGCAGCCCCCTCAAACATGATGTCCTCCATTGCACTGCGACACCTCAGCTCTCTTAACCCTCCCCACATCGGCAATTTTCCGTCGTCTTATTCATCTTCAACCTCCTCTCCTCTTGGCATTGTTTCTCCGCCTTTCACTTCTTATAATGATAATCTTAATAATCTCTCTTCTTCTCTTACGCCTGCCCAGCCGTCTCGGAAGAGAAGGCTTTGGTCGTCTCATTTCACATCAAATCATCACTCCCCGACTTTTTCTCTTCCTTCTCAGCCTCAGCTTGAGGTCAGCGAACAGACGTACTTACAGGGTGCTTTCAACCCACAGGTCTTGTACCATCACCCAACTATGCTCGATTATACTGCCTCTCCTTCGGATCAACAATTATCGATTTACGCCTCCTGGAACAACTGGGTYGATGCAGAGGCACGTCGCCGTCTCTTGGCAGCATGCTTTTTCCTCGRTGGACACGCCGCTATCTATCAGCAGCAGCCGCAAGCAGGCCAGTCCTCAGTGGACTCGGAACTGACACGCCCACCCATCCCTCTTATGGGCACCAGCTTGAGGCTTTGGGAGGCTTCTTCAGCAGCTTCATGGGCGAAGATCCTTGCGGAAGACCCTTCGGCTGGCGTCCCAGTTTTTGTACCCTCGCCAGAAACCATTACACCCGATTTCGTTTCAAGACAGATTAGCATCGATCGGATGACCATTCTTGTGGCTGAATATCTACGAATTCCATGTAGGCAGGGCTTGACCGCACCATCTGCCTCAGCTCGAAAGTCCTCAATGAGCGAAGTCGATCCCCAGTTGCATTACATGAATAGCCAGTTCAGTCCTGTTCAGCAGGAATCACCTTGTTTCCAGCCCGACTTCTTGCAACCCCCACATTCAAGAACTCGCGGTTCGCTTGACGTAGAGACACGTCTTAGCAGCCTTTTCCCCGGTTGTCCTATCGCCAATACCTACCTCGCACTACATCATACCCCGCTTCGCAATCTTCTTGCTGTCAGCGGCGAGTCGTGGTTGTTCACCAAGAAAGTCTTGCCAGCCGCAGCATTTTCCATTCACCTAAGGCGCCTGAAAGCCTGGGCAGAGAACCATCACTATCGTCAAGGCGGTAATACCAACATACCTACCGATATGGCCGATCTTAGTGTGGTCAAGGCAACCATGTATGCCGCCCGCTCGATTGTACAGTTCCTGAGTCCCGTTTCTCCTGGTGTCTCCCGGTATGCGCCAGTCGAAGGTGCGGCAACAGAAGACCGATCATCACTCTGGGGAAAGGACATCTCCGACTACTGGGCTCTGTACGTCTGTGCCTTGATATTCTGGGCTTTCGGCCACAAAGCCCGGTCGGTCCCTGCGATTGGCTCTACGATCACCGTTGCCACAGACGTTCAGCAGCAGCAGCAGCAGCAGCAGCACCATTCGGCTAAGCGTCAGCGAACGGGCAATAACAGGGCTAGTCCTACCTCAAGGCACGGAAGCTCGGCAGCAGCCGATCAGCATGCTATGACTTGGCTGCGCATGCTGGCTGCGGACAACGTCACCGAGGAGGATATCATCCGGGGGAGGGGCCGTCGTGAGTCGATGAGCGTTGTCTCTCTGGTGCGCCGTCGGCTGGAGAGTGACTGCATTGGGGGCAAGAACAGGCTTTATGTGGAAGCTGTCGGGGTTCTCAGGAGGCTAGAGGAGGATGGAGAAAGGAACAATAAACCTTGGTTTTAATGTTAATGGTTCTTGTCAAAAAGGAGGTTTTCGGGATACACGCGCATATGAGAAAGATTATGATAAACCATGTTTGGGACAACAGGGTAGTGTTGATGTAATGGGGCGAGCCGGAGTTAATAATGGGTCATGTTTTGGGGGGACGGGGATAGGTGCTGAGTTTGGTCTTGKTTATTTCTTCTTTGAGGGTTTGGGACAATCACTCACTTCTGGAGGGGGAAAGCAAGGAGGAAGGGAAAAAAAAAAAAAAAAAAAAAAAAAAAAACTTTCATTGGATTGGGTGGCAAAGCTGTTTGGCACGGCGGTATACGACTTTTACGGGGCACGACACGCGATATTTTTACGCTTTCTGGATGACCTACCTACACACTCCTTTAACGACGTCACGCCCTTCCATTCCTTTTCTACGACCTTCAATTCCTTTCGTTACGACCTCTTTATGGCTTCTATCATTCGTTTGCTTTTCTCAGCCGTTCACTTTCTTCGTTCATTTTCTTCATTTGCTAGCCATTTCAATGGCTMGCGCTCAGCAACAATTTTGGGATCACATCACGTCGTTTACCGCATACTCTTTTTTCAACCCAGCAAAAACAAACAACCTAAGCGACCTCAGCACATTTTCAGACCTTGTTTTCTTCATGGATGGATGATCGAAGATGGGAGCTCCCAAACAAACAATTAATGTCTCTGGAAATTATGTCAAATGTTTCATATATCAGTATTACTGTATTGTTATTCTCTCAGGATCTTGAAGATAATGTTCTCCGTTTGCTACTCTATCTCCGATTCCTGTCTGTTATATATCTACTCATCCGCTCAAACAAAACTTCCATGGTATTCTTCAGGATAGCGATGTTCTCTCTCATTGCCTCCACCTAGACATTGTTTTTCTTGTACCTGTCCTTACCTATTCCATTATCAGTTGGTTTCCCTTTTCCCTTCGAGCGCACTAACAACACATGGGATAGACTTCGGAGGCGTCGAATAGAAGAGGAGATAAACTGACTCTAGAGGGCTTACAAGAACTCATCAAGAACGATTTGGACACATGACCATTAACATCGATGCGGATACACGACCAACTAGACGAGAATGAAATACGGACAGGAAAATTCAAGGGGAGACAGATGTCCAGGATACACTGCTCAAAAAGGAGGTCGCGAAAAGGCATCAGTGCCAAATAGCATTCAGCACAAAATGGYTCAAAGCTGTGACTTCAACTTGGCCTATTATTTCATGTATAAAATCTATGGAAAACGAAACATGATATCATATGCGCATGACGACGCCCCCAAATTTGGCTCGCCCCTTTTTCTTTTTGAATCCGTAAACCGTAGCGCCGCCATTCCGTATGTGTTGTTAAAAGACAAGAACAGAGACTACCGGTGTACTTATACACCAAAACCGGCTCTACCGCACCCTTGAGTTGATCATGAATGCATTATATACCCAAACCGCAACACCAAACTTATATGCCAAGGCAAAGATAAATAAATCTAGAGCGAACCGAACAAGAAAGATTTGCAAGGCAAAACAATTGGCTTTCAACTAAACTTAACGCATCTAGAACAGACCGTGGATCTCACCAGTCTCGGTATCAACGTCAACATTGAAGTAACCAGGAGCCGTAGGCAGACCAGGGATAGTCTGGATATCGGCAGCCAAAGCGTAGAGATATCCGGCGCCAGCGGCCATACGGACATCTCTGATGGGGACGGTGAAGCCGGTGGGGGCACCTTTAAGCTCGGGGTCGTGGCTGAGCGAGTACTGGGTCTTGGCAATGCAGATGGGCAGGTTGCCGAAGCCCTGGCGAGTATAGGTATCGACCTTCTTCTGGGCGAGCTCGCTGAACTCGACGTTGGCAGCACCGTACATTTCACGGGCGATCTTCTCGATACGCTCCTGGACGGTGTTGCCCTCAACCTCATAGAGAAGCTTTTGAGTCTCAGGGTTAGACTTCTCGCTAGCAGCAATGACGGCATTAGCGAGGTCAACAGCACCCTTGCCACCCTCGGCCCAATGGTTGGCGAGTACGGCGTCCTCGGCACCGGCCTTGATGGCCTCCTCGCGAACAACATCAATCTCGGCCTGGGTATCGGTCGAGAACTTGTTGATGGCAACGACGACAGGGACACCATACGAGCGGGCATTCTGGATGTGCTTGGCGAGGTTGACGCAGCCAGCGCGCAGGATCTCGACGTTCTCCTCCTTGTACACAGGGTTGAGCGGCGCACCGGGCGAGATCGGGGGACCACCACCGTGAACCTTGAGGGCACGGACAGTAGCGACAACAACAACAACGTCAGGCATGAGGCCGGAGGTACGGCACTTGATGTTGAAGAAACGCTCGCCACCCATGGTGAAGTCGAAACCGGCTTCAGTAACGACAAAGCCAGACTTGGTAGCGTAATCCTCATCGGGCTCCGTACCGGCAAGCTTGAGGGCCATCTTGTCGGCCAGGATCGAGCTGTTACCAATGCTAATGTTGGCGAAGGGACCGGCGTGAACGAAGACCGGAGTACCCTCCAAGGTCTGCATAAGGTTGGGCTTGATGGCATCCCTCATCAAGACAGTTAGGGCACCACCAACACCAAGGTCATCAGCAGTGACGGGGTCGCCGCTCTTGGAGCTGGCAACAACCATTCTGCCGAGACGCTCACGCATGTCAGCAAGGCTAGTGCTCAGGGCCAGAATAGCCATGCATTCACTGGCAACAGAAATGTCGAAGCCAGTGTCACGCTTGTGGCCCTTCTCGGTGGGAGCATTGCCGATAACAATGCCACGCAGATGGCGGTCGTTCACGTCCAGAACACGCCTCCAGGTGATGGTCTCGGGGTCAATATCGAGACGAGCAAAGCGGCTAATCTCCTCCTCGGTGAGATCATCGGGGTTCGTCTTCTCAATGCCGAGCTTCTTCAAGCGGCGGAACATGATGGGAGGGAACTCCCTCTTTCCGTTCTTGGCAGGGACTAGACGTCTGTAAAGAGGACCGTCCTTCTGGGTGTTCTCATGGAACATGCGCGTATCGATAGCGGCAGCGAGAAGGTTGTTGGCGGCGGTGATGGCATGGATATCACCGGTCAAGTGAAGGTTGAACTCATCCATGGGGATGACCTGGCTGTAACCACCACCAGCAGCACCACCCTTGATACCGAACGTGGGACCCTGGCTGGGCTGACGGACGTTGGCGAAAGTCAAACGACCAACGTGAGCACCAAGAGCCTGGGCCAGGCCCATAGTGATGGTGGACTTGCCTTCACCGAGAGGAGTGGGAGTGATACCAGTAACAACGACATAGCGACCGTTACGGCGATGCTCAAGACGCTTGAGGATGCTGAGGTCAACCTTGGCCTTGTAAGCACCATAAGGCTCGAGCTCGGAGGGCGCAAGACCAATCTCGGTGGCAATCTGGGTGATGGGCTTGGGAGCCTGGGCCCTGGAAATATCGATATCCGAAGGAACGGGCTCCTCCAGCTTCAGGGGGAGGGGAATGGATCCTCTCTTCTTCTGGTTCTCGAAGTAGAAAGTAGTGGCGTCAACGACATTCTGCAAAAGCATGGCGACGGTCATGGGACCAACACCGCCGGGAACAGGAGTAATGGCGGAAGCGACCTGGGAGGCCGACTCGAACTCGACATCACCGACCAGGCGGACGCCAGACTTCTTGGTGTCGTCGGGAACGTAGTTGGTACCGACATCAATGACAACGGCACCCTTCTTGAGCCACTCGCCCTTGACAAAGTTAGGCTGGCCGATGGCGGCAACAACAACGTCGGCCTCCTTGAGGTACTGCTGGAGATCGGCGGTCTTGGAGTGGCAGACGGTGACGGTAGCGTCGGCGTTCTTGAGGAGGTAGCTGACGGGGCTGCCCACGATATCACTACGACCGAGGACAACAGCGTTCTTTCCCTTGAGTTCAACACCAGCCTCGGCGAGAAGGGCCATGACACCCTTGGGGGTGCAGGGGATGAAATGGGGGTGGCCGCCGCGCTTGGCAAGCTCGCCGATGTTGAGGGTGCCGAAGCCGTCGACATCCTTCTCGTTGGCAACGGCCGAAGTGACAGCATACTCGGAGATGTGCTTGGGGAGGGGCAGCTGGACGAGCATGCCGTGGACAGTCGAGTCGTTGTTGAGCTGGACTACCTTGGCAACGAGCTCGGCCTCGGTGGCATTCTCGTCGAACTTGATCAACTCGGCCTCGATACCGCACTGTAGTAGGATTCACATGTCAGCCTGCCTGCCATTCGTCTGATGTAGGACAGGAATTCCCAGAGCTTGTACGTACCTCCTCAGCAGCCTTCAACTTCATGCGCACATAGGTAGCTGCATGGCGGACAGACGGTCAGCAACGGCCTAAGGGACAATGCGAGGCACGGAAATATTTCTGCGATGGCGGGGTAAAGTGGTGAGTGGTGCAGTAGTTCCAACTTACAGGAATCGGATCGATCACCAACTGCATATTCAACTGGTTAGCCACTAGGTTTCATCTGCAAAAGCACACAGCACACAGCATACAGCACACAGCATAGACAAACGCACCTTGAATGATCTTGAGACAGGGACGGAAGCGCGGGTTGGTATTCTTGGTCTCCTCAATGGTCTGGCGAAGACCCTCGCGGATGCGCTTGGCCAGCGCGGTGCCGTCGATCTTGGAGGCCATTGCGGCTTCCCTTGTTGCGGCTCTGGGAGAAGCTAAACTGGAATATGTCCTGATGGAGCTGCCCGGATGGCCAAAAGCAGCAGCGTATCGAGAGATCGGACCCTGAATGCGTGAGAAGCAGGAGCAGGAAGATGGTGGAAAGGGTAAAGTGTTGGGCAGAGTTGAAGATGAGGGGGAGAACAGCGCATTAGCACCAAAATAGCTAGCAGCTGCCCTGGGGGTAGCAGCAGCAGGTGACGGTGACAGCAGAAGCGATGACCCCGTAGGCCCCGTAAGCCCCGTCACTGGAGATAGGCGCCAATTACGGGAGTTCCTGGGGCGGCTGCAGGTGGATCGCGGGGCGGCGGAGAAGTTACAAGCTTCAGAGGCGGCGAAAGCCGAGGTAGAGCTCCGAGAGTCGGATTCCGTACCCCACGGCAATGTCCATCTTTCGAGCACGTCTTGTCCCGTCTGCGCGACTTGAATCCGCCGTGTGCTCAGCGACCCGGGTGCGGACAGGGATGTGTGGGGTGCGGGCAGTGAAAGGCCTTGTTTTGAACCCTCGAGACAGCTTCGGGCTCGACGCGACTTCCTTGACGCCCTCTGGATGAAGCTGGAGATGGCCATGGCTGACGAGGTACCTGCCGGGCAGACTGGTAGAGCCAGAGGAAGGGTGGTCTTTCTGTCGTGCAAGGACACACCCGTGCGTGCTGTACAACACCACAACTTGAACAGCAGCGGAGGCAAGCTCCGGGTAGGGGAAGTTCAGAAGCTCAAGGCTTCCGCCCGGCCAAGGAAGCTCTCGACGGGCACCTCCACGACGGGGTGGGGCCAGACGGATTCGGGATCCAGGGGTTCTCTGCGCCGCACGGAGGAGTCACAATGGGTTCCTAGACGACGGGGGATCGATGTCGAGTGTCCAATGATCGCCGGCTTGTTGGCCGAAATGGAGGATTCGTGATCTGTTATCTTTTTTCTTTGATGTTCTCGAGGAGTCACCGATGGTGAGTGTGTGTGTGCCCCGGGGGCTTTGGTGCCGCAGAAAACAATATGTGACAAGAGAATATGAATCCAACCAGACGAATGGACTCCAAACCCAAGACTGTCAGAGGCGTCATGAAGCAAGTCATGTTGTAGGTAGGCAGCTCCTCTATAAGATGGGAGATGTAGATGTGCATGAGAGGGGTTGAGATTTGAAATGGCAGAGAAGTACGTGTTCATACTGCATTCTTGGAATGATCCCAATATGTTTCGGCAGACAAGCCTCCATTTTCCTCAACCGCTCTCGGGGAGTTGGAGAACCGTTCCTCCTCGATGCAATTCATACAAGTGCATCCATATAATTACAGTTGCGGGATACAAAATCCCAGATGTCCAGATGTTGCATGCATGCTCTTGGAGCTCGCGGCTTGCTGCACTTCAGTTATGTAACAGCTCGGATGTGCTCGCACTGTCCTGCCCTGTGTCCAGTTTCAAGCTGGTTGGCTTGCGGCACAAGCTGATAGAACTGACTCTTAAACTCTGAGTCACAGGCTGAGCCACACCTTCTTATCAGTGGTTGCTGACGGGCCGGCAGGCTGCCAAGCGCTGAGCGAGGTGGCAGCCTGCAAAGGTCCAGAGTCCGAAACCAGCTCCAATGGCACAAGGCTGGGACGAGGGACTGGGGAGGGGCAGCTTGGCATTTGCAGGGATAGGTGTTGGTTCGCCCCGCGGCCGTCAGAATCCGCCAGAGCCAGCCAGCCTATCGCGCACAATCTGCGGAAAAATTACTGGGAGTGGAAATCCACCCAAAGAAAGAAACCACCAAGACCGATCCGACGACGACGACCGCATCTACAAAGACACTAATCCACCCACCTCCCAAGTCGTCCAACCCGTCCCCCATCCAACCCCCCCGCGATATTTCTCGACGACGAATCCACTCGGTCCCTTCCGACGACAACTATACTTCCATACCGCCGTCCAACGCCTCGTCATATTTAATACCCCCCAGTCAAGATGAGGCCCATTCTTCTTTCGGGCCACGAGCGTGCCCTCACCCAGATCAAGTTCGTCTTCCCTCCGCATCATCATCGCATACCATACCCGCCGACCCAACCCCTCTTGGTGTTTTGGCTTTGGCATGTCGGGCATATAGAGATGCAGCCTCTAACAGCAACCCTTTCCCCCCAACAGGTACAACCGCGACGGTGATTTGCTCTTCTCAGTTTCCAAGGACCAGCAGATTTGCGTTTGGTTCGCGCACAACGGCGAGCGTCTCGGTACATACCACGGCCACCAGGGTGCCATCTGGACCATCGACGTCGACCCCACATCCACCATCCTCGCCTCCGGTTCCGCCGACAACACCATCCGCCTCTGGGAGATCAAGACCGGCAGACTTCTCAAGACATGGGACTTCCCTACCGCCGTCAAGCGCGTTGAGTTCAGCGAGGATGGCAGCAAGCTTTTGGGTGTGACGGAGAAGCGCATGGGTCATCTGGGTACCATCGTCGTCCTCGACATCAAGCTCGACGTTGACGCCGAGCAGAGCGATGAGAAGGCCATGACTATCGTCTGCGAGGATAGCAAGGCCACCGTCGCCGGCTGGAGTTACCTCAGCAAGTACATCATTGCCGGCCACGAGGACGGTTCCGTCTCCCAGTTCGACGGCAAGAACGGCGACCTCCTCTACAACATCCCCATCCACGAGCTCAACCAGCCCATCACCGATCTCCAGTGGTCGCACGACCGCACATACTTCATCACCGCCTCCAAGGACAAGACCTCCAAGGTATGTCACATGGCTCCACAACAACCCCTTTTTTTCTTGAAAGGGTCCTTTTAAACCGGCATCGATACAAGAGATAACCGCATGCTAACCTCCTTTATTTCCACAGCTCATCACAGCCAAGGACCTCGAGGTCCTCAAGACTTACCCCGCCGACACCCCTCTTAACAGCGCTACCATCACTCGCAAGAAGGACTTCGTCATCCTCGGTGGTGGTCAGGCCGCCATGGATGTCACCACCACCTCCGCGCGCCAGGGTAAATTCGAGGCGCGTTTCTACCACAAGATCTTCGAGAGCGAGATTGGTCGCGTGCGCGGTCACTTCGGTCCCCTCAACACGGTCGCCGCCGACCCGACGGGCAAGAGCTACGCCAGCGGTGGTGAGGACGGTTACGTCCGTATTCACCACTTCGACAAGGGTTACTACGACTTTATGTACGAGGTTGAGAGGGAGAGGCAAAACAAGCTCAACCAGCAACAACAGCAGCAGACCATTTCTGCCTAAGCCGATCCATCCATCGACATCGATCGACCGACTTCCGGGTTTTCAGCAAGCAAGGATTCGAGAAGGGGCGGCAAGAAAGGGGCGGATCTTGGAACGGAATATGTGTGTTGTGTTGTTGAGTTCAGGATTTTCTCTTGTCCGGAGGAAAGAAATGAGCAAACGGGTTCTTTTACATCGCGCGTCCAGGGATCCAACAATTTGGGGGAAATGGGCATTTCACAAACGGCGTTTTTTTTCAGGCAAACTAATCTGAGAACTTGGGCGGTTCCACCCAGAAAGTGGTGAAGAAAGTGAAAAAGTGCAAAATTGGAGCGATCAGGTTGTGTGGTTCGATGAAGCGGACGACCGAACAAATGAATCGCGTGGATAGGGGAAACTTCTACCTTTTAGCGAAAGGAACCCTTAAACACTTTGAAAGCGAGCCTGCCTCTCTTCAAGCACGGGAGAGTTGTTTGCTGTATTTGGATTTGGTCGTTCTTCTGCTTGTCTCGCGCGGACTCGTTCATGTGATATCAAATTTGACGTAATAAGTAGAGGTCTAGTTTCGGTCTCAATCGTTTTCTCACTCCCCTATGGCCATTGAGCATCCTAAACAAGTGGAAATAACATGACAGGGGTAAAGAAAAAGTACAGGACTGCACACATCATTACGCCCCATGCATCTCTTAAAAGAACTGCTTCTGGCTGAAACCTGCTTTATATTCCTCATGTAGGCAGAGATAATCCTCGCTAAACTACGATACGTAAAATATCCATCACCAACCGCCACATGAATAGGACAACGAAAACGCCGCGAGCCAACTGCATTAACCCTCTAGAACTGGCCTCCTCAGAGAGAACCAACCCCCTTCATCCAGTCATATGAAACGCAACGACAGCCTTGGATCGCAAGGCGACTCCATACATTTGCCGTAGCTTGTCTCTCACGCCCGAGGCCCCGTCAAGCGGTCTACTTCTTCTTTCCCTTGGGGGCGGCCTTGCCCTTTGTCGCCTTCGATTCCGTTGACGCCACGCTTGACGCGCGCGAAGGGGCAGCCGAGGTGGCTTTGCTACCGGACGCCGACTTAACATTGTCTAGCGCTTTGTTCTGTTGCGCAGGTAAGTTAGTACGAGCATCTCCAAAGTGGGAAAAGAATCCATGAAAATCTTCCAGAAAACAAAAAAGGGAGAATGCAGACATGCTTACTTTGACACCGTTGGCCTTGGTCTTCTTCTTGGCAGGGGCCAGGCCCAAGACGCTGTCCTCGTCGTTGTCTCCATCATCCGCTTCACGCTTGAGCTTGCCATTGACCCCGTTCGCCTTGGCCTTGGTGGTGGTGCTAGGCTCGTCCTCGAACTCCTTGACGATCGTCGTCAGCAGAGTGTTGCAGCGACGGCTGATCTCAATGGGAGTACGGCTGAGGAAGAACCAGTCGAAGCGGAAAAGAGGGCTCTCGCGGATCTCATCCCGGATCTTCTCGTAGATGCCCTCCGAATCGACGCCATACTTGTCCAGCATCACCAGGAGGAATCTGTCCTCCTCCTCCGTGTAGACCTTCTTGTTGGTCGTCGAGACAGTGTAGTTGATCTTCAGTTGCTGCAATGGCACGCGGTACTGGCTCATCTTCTTGCGCAACATCTTGCGCTGATGTTCAATCTTGCGCATACGTTCCTCACCATCCTCAATGACCTTGAGGTATTTGTTGTAGTCCGCGATCTCGGTATACCGTTGCCAAAATACTTTGGCATAAGCCTTGATCTCTGCAGGAGTCTTGCTGTCGACTTCCTGCGCAATCCCTTCATAGTCATTGCGGCCGTAGCGGCCAGAGCCGTTGATGAACTGCTGGAAGTCTCGCCTGTTCCAGTCACCAAAGCCTTGCTCTGCAAGCGTTTGCTTCTCAGCTTGCTCCTCTTCTGTCAAGGGCGTGGCGTTATCGATCTCTTGTTGATCCAGAGCTCTTTCGGCCTCGCGCTCTTCCAGGGTCTCGTCATCGCCGTCAGAAAGGGGAACTTTATAGCCGATTTCCTTCCGGTAGTATGCCGTCTCCCTGTCTTGCAATTCGCGGAGTCGGAGGGGATAGAACTGATAGTCGTGCACAGGTACCTGCTTGGGAGCGCGCGGCGCCTTGGGCTTTGTGTCGGCTGTCCTTCCGCCGGTCTGCAGGGCCTGCTTATAGTACTTATCAATAGAGTAGATCTGCTCCTTGCGTTCACGCTTCGCCGGGTTGATCCAGTTGATGCCAATGTCCTTCTTGCGAGCCGCGAAATCTTCTCCGTTCCACTCGTACGCTGATTCTGAGGTGAACTTTTGCAAGTCATCGAGACCAAGCTTTTCGTACTTGGCATTCAACTCCTTGGTTCGGTTCTCACCCGCTGCGAGAATAGCATCGATATCGTCATCAGCCAACTCAGCACCATTCTCGGGCAAGGCCCCGAAACCGCCCTTACTCTGGAAGACCTTCTCGGCACCATGCTGGATCATGGACAGCAGCTCATCCTTGTTAGCAGCAGCCTTTGCGGCAATCTGAGCACGACCCTGCTGGATGACCAGCTGATCGAGGCGCAGTTTTTGGGCTGCACGTTCCAAGACTTTTTCTTCGATGGCGTTATCCGTGACGAAACGATAAACCACCACTTGCTTTGTCTGTCCAATACGATGAGCGCGGTCCATGGCCTGCAAATCGGCCTGCGGGTTCCAGTCGCTGTCGTAGAGGATGACAACGTCGGCAGAGGTAAGGTTAATGCCGAGACCACCGGCTCTTGTTGTCAACAAGAAGACAAACTTGTCCGAGTCGGGTTTGTTGTACTCATCAATAGCCGCAATACGATCTTCGTGGGCAGTGCCGCCATCAATACGGCAGTACTTGTATTGGCGGAAAACGCAGTAATCCTCGAGAATGTCCAACAGACGGCTCATCTGAGAGAAAATGAGGACGCGACTGCCCTGCTTCTGCAGTCGTTTAAGCAGCTTATCAAGTACGAGCATCTTTCCCGCGTTATAAACGAGATGCTCATCTGTGGTATAGGGAGGACCGGGCTCGGCTCCCTCGAAGAGGTAAGGATGGTTGCAGCACTTACGAAGCTGCATCACAATGTTCAAGAGCCTTGTCTTGGACTCGCGCTTTCCACCAGCTCCATTGACGGCATCGATATCCTTTTCAAGAATCTTCTGGTACCATTTTACCTGCATTTCCGACATGCCAATGTAGACATTGACTTCCTTCTTGGGCAGTAGGCTCTTCTCGACATCACTCTTGACACGGCGCAGCAAGAAGGGCCGTAGTACACGGTGCAACTGCTGTACAACCGTGTCTTGATCCCTATCTTGGCCAGAGAACCATTGGTCAAACGCCTCGGAATCTCCGAAGACATCTGGTAGCAGGAAGTTGAGCAGAGCCCAGAGTTCGTGCAAGTTGTTCTGCAGGGGAGTGCCCGTAATCAAGAGACGATTTCTCGAATTGAACACTCTGATTACTTGGGCCAGCGACGACTCTTCGTTTTTGATACGATGGGCCTCATCAATGATGATGTACTCCCAGGCAAACTTCTTCAAGTGAGCCTTCTCCCTGAGAATCATCTCGTAACTGGTGATGCAAACGTCGAAGTTCTCATCCACAAGGCGGTCTTGGATGAGCTGCTGACGCTCCTCCTTGGCACCCTGTAGCACCAGCACGTTCACCTCTGGTGTCCACTTGGCAAACTCGCGCTTCCAGTTGTCCAGGGTCGATTTGGGAACAATGACCAAATGGGGACCGGTAGTATCCATGATGTGCCGCAGATAACCCAAGAAGGAGATGGTCTGTAGTGTCTTTCCGAGACCCATTTCGTCGGCCAGGATGCCCGAGATGCCGTTTTCGTGGAGGGAGATCAGCCAGTTGAGACCGGCAATCTGGTAATCCCTCATGGTGCCCTGAATAAAGGCAGGCGACTCGCGGAAGACGGTTTCGGCAGAGCCTCCTACCTTCTCGTCCTTGAGCAACTCGGCGTCTTCCTCAGCTTCGGTCCGACGACGCCTCTCACTAGTAGCACCGCCTTGGCGACCAGCGCCCTTCTTTGACTTTGCGTCCTCGGCATTTTGGCGATCAATTTCGGCCATAATCTCGCGGATCTTGGGGTTCGGGTTTGTCTCGATGAAATGACGGAAAAGGTCGGTCAGGCCGAGGAGGTAGCGGAATCTTCGGAGCGAATCATCTTCCTGGAGCCGAGTTAGGGTCACGAATAAGAGTGCACCGGGCAGTTGCGACGGAGGACCAAGATTCGGAGACGTAAGAACAGTCTGAGATGTACGGTTGGAATAGCTTACCTTGGACTCTCCTAGCCTGTCATGCTTTTTGCCGAAAATGCTCCGTCGTAGTTGGTTGGCCTCAGATCGCTTCTTACGCCCATCTACTGGCTCGCCTGCGACGCTGCTCTCGGTAGTATTTGGGTTCGTGTCAGAGTCGGTGTAGTCGGGCGTCTCGTCGACCTCCTGTACGGCCGCGGTCAAACGTCAGTTCCATTGCCGCGAAAAGCAAAGTGTATTGGCGCAAAGGCGCATTCGTTGAAAGTGTAGGCCTCATACCATCTCTGATGCGGGAGCATTGGAAGTCTCTGGGGCGTCAGGCATTGACGCGTCGTCGTCGTTGACGGGCTGTCGCGAACGTGGGGCCATGATGGTGGAGGTTTTGTTCGGTTGCTGTCGTGTTGTTCGTCTTGTTCGGTTGAAAGGTGAACCGGAGTCCAGACTGGAAGGCCCCTGGCTTAGACGGCCCAAAACCACTTAAACGCGACTGGAACGCGCTTCAGTGGGTGATGTCGGTTGCAGCGCAAGTCGTGCAAATTCGCTCGTTCCTGGAATGAGTTTGGTGATGGCCAGCGACCTCGGGGTTGACTGGCAGGTTGACGAGAAGGAAGCGCGGTCTGGAAATGCTGTTTGTTGAAGGGTCGAGATGGCCGTGGGTGGGAATTTCTCTCGAGTCGAGGATCCCAAATGGGCGAAACCGCGTCTCATTCAGCCAATCACAGGGTCCAGATAACGGAGGGGATCAAGTCGAGTGCCGGGCAGCTGAGACGCAAGCCTTTGGCGTCTGCCAGCCGGTACCCTGCCGGTCGGTTGGGCGACACGGGTCCCTGTTTGGATCGCACGCTAGACGCTTTCGGGGCACTCTGACGTATGGTACCTAAAGGTTCAGAAACCTCAACTTATAAGTTGTAGGCACAACTGTTCGGTTTGATTCTGCCATGTGTTGCTCCTGTTTGTAGATATTTGTAAGGTACACAGACGGGATCTTGTAAGTCGAAGGTATCGCCCGCAGTTGCGCAGAGGCCGAAACTTAATTCACGCCTGCACTAAAGTCGGTTAGTTCAGGCACGGCATAGTGTACATCGAGCAGGGGCAGTGGCCGTCTTTAAGAGCTACATTGTAAGGTACATAGGGGTAATCTTGACTGTCATTCCCGTCACTTGTTCCTTACATTTATCATCTATATATCACTGCGAACAAAGCATTACTGTACGTATTTGTGGTTTGCAGTTCCTGGCCTTCATCTTTACCTTCCGCCCACAAACTTTCCGTTGCCGTGCCAGTGCCTGATCCCCACAGTGTATCTACGACTTGATGGGCGACGCCACACCATCAACTGTCAAACATCGAATTACTGTACCTGTTGCGCATGGTGCAGATGGTAGGTGCACAGGTCATCATTTGGTCTTTGACCTGAAGGTGCAACAGATACGCTGACTCCACTTCACGTTCACGGTGCTTGGAAGGAACTGGAATGCCGCCTGGCAAGACCTCGATAACGTTGAGAATGACAAGAATGACCAAGGTCGATTTCGTCTTGCTCATCCACCAAACTGGAAAGTTCCACCAACCTCGAGTCCACCTCTGGGAAACCACGTTCAAGTCCGCCAAAAGTGCACGGTTGCGACTCGAAAGTCTCGATTGCCCATTCTTGCATCCTTTCCAGTCCAGAACTTTTTGTTAGCACCTTCAGTTGTATTGACACGGCAAGGTAAGCTTGGGCATCATTGTAATGACTGTACTGTGTACAAAACATCAGCGACTCATCCAATCGAAAGGGTCCAGACAACTCCCTCACTTCGCTTCGTATCCACTAGCAACGGAACTGACCCACATGCGATACTCCAGCAAAAACCCCTCCTGGCCCTACCCACCTCAGCCCGAAAGACATCATTGCATTCCTCCTGACAAACCATCACCGACTCATCAGCGAGCTTTGTCTTTCTTTGTTTCTCTAGACCGCACATTTGGCTACAACCACCCTAACCACCCTTTCGGCAACAAGCAACATCCTACAACAAGCAAACAGCGCTGCGTTTATTTAAAAATACAACTTTTTCACCAGTCCGCCGCAATGAGCGCCGACTCCAACGATCTTCTCGAAGCCTTCAAGGCAGCCGCTTTGTCGGTGACTAAGCTCTACAAGACCACCGGTCCCGCCGTCGCAAAGGCGCGTACCGAGGGCTACCAAGACTGTCTCGACGATCTTCTTGCGTTTCTCGACAGGAGGAGGTTGGGCTTGAGTGACGGCGAAGGATGGATAATTCGGAGTTGGGCGACGGAGCGCTTGGACGGTCGGGATCTCCCCACGGTAGAGAGCGACGATGACGACAAGATCGAGCCCGCACTATCGCCCCAGGCCCAATCTTCAGATCCAATTCAAGAGGAGGATCAAATGAGAGACTCGCCACCTGCCCCTGCTGTCTTCGAACCTCCCCAACAAGAACAACAACAGGATCACGAACAGCCGCAGCAGGAGCACCAGCAACAGCAGCGGCAGCCGCCTTCCAACCCAGAGGACTTCCAGATTGTGGTCCCAACGCAAGAAACATTCACCTTCCAATCAGCACACCCCTTTCCTCACGAGGAGGCGATGAAGTTGGAAAATCTGGCGCTTTCCGATGCTCCCAGGAATCGCTCCGTTTCGACCTCGACAAGTTCGCGGAACAACAGAAACCGCGCGCTCAGGCAATCTGCTACACGAACACTTGGCCGTGGTGCAGGACAAAAGCGAAAGGTGGTCGATCTCGCAGAATTCTTCCGAATCGACAACTTTGGTCCTGGCAATGACAAGGATCCCTTCAACCAGAACTCGAAAAGGAGCCGCCACACCTAAACCCAGACACGGCGGAACCCCTTCTTCGCTAGATAGACAGATGCCTCACGGCAGCGATACATCATGGGCATGGAGGACGAATTGGGCTTCATCTAGGCGGGGAACATTCAATCAACACATTTGCATTTCTCTGCG
Organism: Neurospora terricola FGSC 1889; assembly: GCA_009805285.1. Lineage (NCBI taxonomy): Eukaryota > Fungi > Ascomycota > Sordariomycetes > Sordariales > Sordariaceae > Neurospora > Neurospora terricola. Next base: position 5,939 of record RANZ01000464.1, on the reverse strand, counting down.
GTCAAGGGCTAGCGTAACCGGAGGATCATGGCATTTGGGAGGAATCCAGGTCGGGCTGGGAAGGGAATCATTTTCATGGAGAGGTAGCGATTTGCATCTAGGGCGTTGGAACACCATTATACCATAAAGACGTGCCAGTGTACTCTTTCTCTTTGGCTGGGAATTTCGTTCTCTTGTATTGATGTTTTTGGAGTTAGACTTGCACGGTGAAAGGTTAGCATGGTTTTGTGTTTATGGAATTTCTCGGCGCCTTTACTGGCCATTACATAGGAAGTGCCTCGGGATATGCCTGCAGGTACTGTTCGGACTCGTGTATCATAATCAGATGGATGGACTTCCAAGATTCATCACTCCGCCTAGCGCTGGAAGCGAGGTGTATGGGATCGAAGACATGGCSGTTTGTSACAAACGGCGGAGTACTGTAAGCAATGGTGTCTCGAGGGTGCCGACTGAAGCATATAATGATACCCCTTTTTTCCATTGTACGACATGAGGTTGGGTTAAAGTCCTAGATGCATAGTGTCATCCGAACGTGGTTTGTTTGAACGTTGCGTTCAGTCCCGTCTTGAGTTCAAGGGGCAAAAGGCTCAAGGCCTATCTGATGCCAAAGTGAAAATCAAATCTCAGATTTGCCTGAGGGGTGCTTCAGTCAAATAAAACTCGATTAACTACGTCTTGCTCCCATGTGAGCGCAGGATACCATCCGCTTTTCCATCCGTAAGCGTTCATGACTCTACTAAATTCCCTGTACCAATGGAAGTAGGAGGGTGATATTCTTCTATAGAAGTACTTGTTCCTACTCAGACACACTTCAATTTCAAATCATACTTACCTGCACCTAACTTCAGTCTGATCCATAGGTACCTCCAGCATTAGGAAACGCTCTTGCCGTGAACTTATGGCCAATCCGTCAATACATACTGCCTTCCCCTAATCCACCGTCGTTCTTGCCTTTTGGTTCCCCCAGGTTACTGAAGCGGGTACCTACTCTGTTGAATTCGTTGCTCATCCCACGACCGTCCAAGATGTCATATACTTAGGCCACTCCAATTTGACAGCAGCTGTGATACGCATCGTGAGACGAGACACACACCCCATGCCCAAACGCACATCTACTGTTCAACCGTCACCATCTCCCTCTTAATGCTTCTCCCCTGTCGTACTCGACATTCGACACCCATCCACATCCATTCATCTGACATCTCCCAAAACGAACTCATTCTCAATTCTCGAGAAAGAATGACAGACACAGGCTCTCCAAATAGTCTCGGCGCACTCGCAGCAACACCCAGCGGAGGAAGAATCTCTTTATCCTCTTCCTCATCTCAGAACGATCTCTTCCCTGGACCACCATCACCATCGGCATGGTCCCACCGCCACCTCCAAGCACAAGCAAGGACGTTCCTCTCCTCCAAAACAAAACACTATATCGTGCTAGCTCTGGTGGCATTGGATGTAGCGTCCATCGTGGCTGACATCTTCGTCGCGCTGATCGCCTGCGACTTGAAGCAGGAAGGCGCAAAATGGGTGGCGGAGACGAGGGAAGGGTTGCACGTATTCAGGACGGTGGTCAGCTCACTGTTTCTGGTCGAGTTGGCGGGGATGGTTTGGGCTTTTGGAGCTGGGTGAGTTTGTGATTTCGTTTCTTCTGGCTCGCTTCCTTTGAATATTGATAGATCGTTGGCTAACTGGCTATGCTGGATAATCGCGGCTTGAAAAGCTTCTTTAGAGAGTGGTTTCACTGGCTGGATGCCACGGTTATTGTTGCCAGCTTTGCTGTGGATATCGTCATGCTGGTGTTGCATGGGGATGGCATCGAGGAAATCGCGGAGCTGATCATTGTCCTGCGTCTCTGGAGGTTTATCAAGATCATTGAAGAACTCAGTGTTGGAGTGTCTGAGGGGATGGAACAGATGAGGAAGAGAGTTGAGGAGTTGGAGAGGGAGAATCGAAAACTGAAGAGAGGAGCGACAAATCGACTTGATACTCCCGAGGTGTGAGGTGGTGTTAATATTGGACTCAGAACTGCAAAGTCTATGAAAGGATATAGGGAGGCTAAGCAATATCAAGGATGCGACGATGAGGTAAGTGAAGCTTTGTACGATAAAGGGCTATGGTTGAGTGGCTGACTGACAAAACCCATGAAGGGCAAGCTTTGACCAGAGGCATCGAAGACCGAGCTTGTTTAGGCCAGTTGTAAACTGGGTATTCCCTTGTGAGCTTAACGTGATGGGATGACGAAGGACATATTTCAAGCCATGGGAATGTCTCGGTATTTGGTTGGTGTAATTCCGAGGCAGCATCACCAGCAGTCTGGCACCAGAGGAAGTAGGTGTGACGCCGTATTCAGCAAGTTACACATGGTGTTTCAAAGCATATTACACATGGTATTTGCCGTCCGAACGTCGTCCAACTGCCGTGCAAGCCCGTGTGGTGGGTGGGTGAGAGAAAGGTGCGGCGTCCCTACTGGCAGGTTGCGGTAAGCCGGAGAAGCGCTCAGGCGCCGTGTGGATGGAAGGGCTGGATCGCCCGAACCGACCCGCGGTGCAGTGCTGATCGTGATCTGCGTGAGGCTCTTCTTGACTGTCGGTCATCCGAGCATTGATGTTATATCTTCCGGGTAGCTAGGTCTTGTCCCAGTTGGCTCAATTGCTTTTGGCTATCCGGACCGTTTTAGGCGTTGGTGACACGGCGGAAGACTAGCACTCGTTTATTTGATTCACTTGTGCGATGTGAGGCGAGTCTTCTGACCCTTTCTTGCAACCGCCGGGAAATGGACATGTCGGCAGCGTACGCGAACTTCTCGAGATGCCAACAGGAGATGCATGATTCCCCGGAAAACATCCAAGCAAACGTCCGTGGGGGAGGAGAGAAGGTGCACCTGTCAGGACCCGTCCGCTGCCGTCGGCTGCCCTGAGGTTGCGCCAAGAGCCCCGGCCTCCCGTGTTCATCTGACCTCGGACCCGGCCGCGGCTTTACCGCGAACATTTTTGTGCTTGGGTCTCCCCCACTTCGACTTGGCCCGACTGTGGTTAGCAGCCCACAAAATCCAGACACAGACAGGGCGGCAGGCCTGCATTGCATTCGCTGCCGGAGCGGTGCATTGCGGCCGATTGGGCTGCCATTGGCGAATCACCACGCACCCTCCTTTCATTTCATTTCATGCATGTCCAGACAAAAGTGTCGATAATTCCAGGCGAGCAGATGGAAACCAACAAAACTCCAAAAGACTCTAGACTCTATCATTGCTACATCTGCATTGCATCAGTTAAATCATCGTCGAGTCTCTCCGCAAAATCCGCGCGGGCAACAGTCTTCTCGTTTTGGCGGAACCACATGGCGGGGAGACTGTGGACTGTGGAGAGACCTGGGTCGATGCGATGTTCTGATGGATCCCAACACGCGGGAGCGCAGGAAGAGCAAGGATCGCGATTTTAGCGTAGACTTCAAACTCCAGTTGGCGATCTCTTCTCTTACCAATTTCGCGATATCCCCATGTTTTCTGTAAAATGAAACTTGGCTCTTGTGACGCTCGACCTTATGAAAAACAGGCAAAAGAGGCGTTTCTGGAGATTAAATTGCGGCTTAAGACTGCATCTCGGTCATGCTCAACCTGGACTAGCGTGCCTTGGGTTGATATGCTAACTGCGTGCTAAACAGACCGGGGGTGGTTGACATGCTACGAACGAACGGAACGAACTCTCGTCTCTCACAAGTCACCGTCCGTCAGTCAACAATGGCTTTGACAGGGACCAGGGCTCTGAATGGACTCACTCTTTCCCCCTACCTTTAGGAGCTCTAGGCACGCTAGCCAGATTCCCCAGGTTCTCGGACCTTCTCGTCAACCACTCTTTTCTCTCCTCTTCCCCGGCCCAGAGTTAACTTTTTACCCTTGACAACACCCACACCGCGTGTCCACTCCCTTTTCACACACTCTCTCTTCTCGTCCTCGCCGTCTCTGTCTCTCTCTCTCCACCGCTCGACCGTTTGCTGCCTGTCAGATCTCCTCCCTCTTCAATATCATTGGAAGAAGAAAACAAGAAGGAAAAGGGCAATATCCAATCGTTTTTTTGTCTAGACTATTCACACATCGATCCATATCTACCGGACCGGCCTTCTTATATACAAGGTCTCCTGATCCCTCCTCATACATAATATCTTCCCTCCCCCACCTACCTACTTACTTACTCTCACTTTTCCACCTTGTGAACGTCATCGTTGAATCTTTTCTTCTTCTTCTTGTTCTTGTTCCATCTTTATCCTCACCAACCTAGTTCAATAATACCCAAACCGCCAAAATGAAGGCCGCTCTCCTCCCCCTCGCTGCCATGTTCGCCGTCGCCGCGGCCCAGACCACCTCCGTCTGCGGCGCTGCCTACATTGTCGAGACCTGCCTCGGTACCGAGAACAGCAGGCTCGCCTTGTGCGGCCGTGACGACTACGGCTGCAAGTGCGCGCAGTATCCCAACATCATTGCCTGCTACAACAACTGCCCCAACGATCCCCGCAAGGGTAAGCCTCCTCCTCCTCCTCCTCCTCCTCCTCCCCCTCCCTCTGGTTATTCTTTTTTTTTTCCTTTTCAATCATACTAACACGCCACTCCCCTCAAAAACAGCATCCGCCATGGGCGACCGTGACACCTGGTGCGCTCTCGACAAGCAATACCCGTCCTCCACCAGCAAGGTCGCCGTCGCCACCACCAACCTGAACACCGCTCCCGCTGCCGCCGCCACCACCGCCGCCTCTTCCAGCGGCAGCGACAACGAGAACACTGGCGACGCCAACACTACCGCCACGGACGCCGCGTCGAGCAACACCGCCTCCGCCCCTTCGAGCTCCGCGACCGGTAACGCCGCCGGTGAGGTTCTTGTGAACGCCGGCGGCTTGCTGGCTGCTGTTGCTGGTGTCGTTGCTGCTGTGCTTTAAGTTGCCAGTTCAAAGCGGTGACTGATTGACTCTATCATCAGTTGGCGTTTCGTTTCATCTTGGGAGTTGGAAGCGGTTAATGATCGAAGTCTTGCTTTTTGGATTGCGAAGAAAGTGAAAGGGCTTTCTGAGGGGCGTCAAAAAGAAAAGGCGAATGCTAGGTGTTCTTGTGTTTGGAGTAAATCTTCGTCTGAATGCGGAGAGGGGTGCGGATGGCTGAATTGGGGTCACAGTGTGTGTGTAATTGAAGAGCAAGTGGTGCTGCACACGAACTCGCCCTGAGAATGGGGGACCAGTCTGCAGACACTGCGACACTTCATGTCAACTACAGCTGGGAATGTGAAGGAGAGACGGAGGTATGTTTGGAGGTTGTGCTTGGTGAACTTTTGGGTAATATTTAATGAGGTACCATGATATACAATGTCTGAATGAACATGACATGTTCTCAAGTTCAATCGATGCTTGTTTCTGAACCTGGCAAACACATCAGTATGTATCAATGACTGCCATCACATGGAACTCGAATATGGCGAGTGTCCCTCACTTAGTCATGACGTTCATTATCATTCTAACTGACTTCCTTTTAGAAACCTCCTCATATCGTACACTTCCTTCATTCTTCAACTGTTCTAGGTTCAAGCCTCAGTATCCCCTCCCAACGCTTCAAATCCCGTCGGGCGCGTCTCTAACGGCAGAACGTCCCCTCCCTCCTGGCTTCCCTTTCCGGCACCCGCCTTGACTGTGGATGCGGTGCTAGTCAGCATATCCTTCAACGCGACACGCCCGGGATCCTCCTTGCTTCCGGGCTCCGGCATGCTTCCACGCTCGGTCCCGCTTCCGGCAAATCCGCCCTCCTTGATATTCTTGCCGTGTGGGCCGGACTTATCAGGCAGGTTACGGCCATGGTGGAAAGCGTAGGTCGGCGCCGGCGCGCCCTGCTCGGGATTCTCGTGCTTCGATTGCTGAGCTGTGGGGTGGCTCTGATGGGCGGTGCCGGGGGCCTTGGCCCGTGG